>VZTI01004257.1:1280057-1408065 GCA_013397865.1 Struthidea cinerea
GGGGGGGAAGGGTAGGGAGGGGGTGTGGTGCCATTTGATGGACAAATTTGCTTAGAGTCTCCTATCTTATTCACACCAAAAATGGAGGAACAGAATAAATATTCTGCCTGTCTTTCCCAGGAACACACCAAATATATTAGTTTGGTATGATCTTGTTCTTCCATTAGAAGACTGGTTCACCTAGCATAATATTTTTCCTCTGCAGAACTGCAGAGACTTTTCTCACTTCTCTGAGTCCCCAGAAAATGCTGCTGATCAAACAGCATTGCTCAAATGTTCAATAATCCAGTTATTCTCCAAAATCACAATCCGTACTAATTCTTGTCATTTTGGATTGGAAATGAGCCCCAGAAAACTATTCTCTTAGCTTACCTTGTATTTATCAAACCCTTTGGAACATTTTTTCATTATCAGTTCTTCAGTATTGATAGACAGAAACACTGATAAGATATTATATACCAGTTAAATGGACTACTGGGTACAAAAAGGTATTATTCAAATTCAAAGTTATTATTCAATGGTGGCAAGTATGGATGAGTGTACCCCAGAGCTGCTACTGCAAGGCATATTCTTCAACACCTTCATCAACATCCTGGAAAGTACTAAACTAAACTAACCTAAAGTTCCAGTTTCCCTACTGGAAAGTACTAATTTGTTGTGTGGAGGCCAGGTGACTACACAAATTACAAACTAATAAATAAACCACAAATTATGTGATTTGTATCATGGACTGCATTAAAAGGACTGTGGCAAGCAGATAGAAAGTACTTCTTTCAGTCATGATGAGTCTGTTGCTGGAATATGGTGTCTGGTCTGGGACCCCTTTATTCCAAAAGGATGTCAAGAAACTGGAGAGGGTTCAGTGTAGGGCTACAAAGATGTTGAGCACCAACTGCACGTGACCTGCGAGGTGAAGCTGAGGGAAATGTGCTTTACTCTGGTGTAGAGGAAACTAAGTGGACATCTAAACACATGACTTTGAACGCTGTTAGAAAGATAATGGGCCAAAATTTTACCTCTACTATGAAAGCCTATAACAGGTTCCAAAGACTGCGACCTGGAAGATAGAGATGGGGCATCAGGAATTTTTCACTGGGAAAAAATCACCCAAGGAAGCTGGTAACCCTTGGAGATTTTCAAGACATGACTATATGCAAAGCTACAGCTGACATACTTTAGTATTGTTCGTGATAGTTCCTCTTGAAATTCAGGTCACCAATATTTCTATGATTCTGTAGTTTATTTTCAAGACACTTTGTGGTGCTTGTGCAATCCCATATAGGGATCACCATGCTCAAAGAATTCACCCCAAAACAGCCACAACTGAAAGAAAAGGTGGCTTATAGAGTATTACATAGCTAATCAAAATTATCTTGGTGTCAAACACTTCTTGATCAGCTTTTAGTTTGACAGAATGTTTATTGAAGACCATTTTTACAGATGTAATTCCTGTGATTTGTCCTGCCAAATCTAGACAAGCTATAGGAATTTCGGCTTGCAGAACTCAGTGAAATATGCAAAGATTTAATCTGTCCTAATGCACCCTCACCTGACAAGTCTCTTAGGGCATTTTTCTGAGAAGCAGGAGTGAAATCAGCTCAGAACAAACTTATAAGTTTAGTCTGTTACAGTTTAGCACATTCTGCCTTCACAGATACAATTTTTGTGAGCCAAAATGCTAAAACAGAGGTGTGGTGATTATAAGAATGTCTCTCTGAGGTATTATAGGGCATAAAGTACAGCCAGAAAACATTCATCATATAATTATCTCAGTGCTTTGGTTTCCGTATTACTTTATAAAATGTGTTTTAAGAAAAAATGAGATACAATTATTTTATTTTTTTTATTGCAGGGATGATTCAGTGCTTAATTGAGAATGTTAAAGCAATAAATTCCTAGCTTCTGCCAAAGATCAGTGCTCTCTTTCAAAGATCACCAGCAAATGGAGCTTTGTCTTCACGTGAATACTGGCAAAAACATTAGTCATTATTCCAATTATTAGAAGCTTAAAAATATTTTTGGATAGTTTCCTGTAAATGCCACACTCCATTTAGCTAAAGATTCTGCTCTGAACTTTTAAATTTTCTTTTCATTTTATTTTTGTCGAGTGTTTTTTTCTAAATTTAAAGAAACCCCCAGATAAAAAGTAAGAAGTTTTCCTTCTGAAAAAAACAATATATTGACTACTCACATACTTTTCAGAGCCCCGATTATAAATATCAGTGGACCGTAAATGTTAAAGGTTAATGCTGTAATTGATTGCTGCGGCTGAAAGGTGTTTAACTTTAGGAATTACAATGGAAAAATTTATGTCTGCTGAGGTCAGATGAAAAGATCATAATGGTCCTGTGCTGTCTATACTCCTTGACTGAATCAATACCATGAATGCCAAACGAAAAAACCTAAAGGACAGGAAAACCCATTCTGAATTGGATGAAAGTGTGAATGTACAATAATTAGATACTGAGAGAAAGATTTTTAAAAAAAGAATAAATTATAAGAATTTTATAATACATCATAAAATAAGATCTATAATGAAGAATTGGATTTCACATGTTTACCATACAGGTAAGTTTGATTTACAGTGTACTACTTTATAAGCCACATCTTCTTCCAATCTGGACTGTTTTGGCGTGAATTTTTGATTCTTAAAATATTAATTTTACTATCTGAGGTCTTCTCTGACAATGCAATTATGCCTACTTCAGCTTATTTTAGAACTCCTTCAGTTTGTAAACACTGAAAATTGTGAGTGGTGTAGTTTATTCATATTTTATAATCAAACATCACTGAAAAAGTTTGTGCTTTCTCAACATGGACCTGATCTGAAACTCCTCTCTCATGAAACTCATACTCTCCTACCCATGATGTGAGTGTCAACCATCACATGACACATAACATGAGCATCTTATAGTCTAATGTGATTGTTTCCTTTCCACAGTCCCATTTGTTTGGCTGTATCTGTGTATGCATTAGGTGGCCCCTTGCCAAGGACTGAATGGTGTGTACGGACATTAGGATGATTTCAAAACTGCATAGATATAAGGACATTAAACATGTTCATGATTACATTGTGACTGACTGTTTTCTCTCTGACAATTCTTTTAATATTGAGCCTGGGAATTCATATAATTACAGAATCATTTAGGTTGGAAAAGACCCCTAAGATCATAGGGTTCCATTTTTGACCAATCACCACCTTGTCAATTAGGCCATAGTTTTGTGTCACATCCACTTGTTTCTTGAACCTCTCCAGGGATGGTGATTCCATCACCTCCTTGGGCAGCCCGTTCCACATAAATATATAGTGATGTGACTTCTTATTGTAGCAAAATGTTTTTCCAAACCAGGAAACTCAGCGAAAGGAAAGGAATGAAAGGTCATGTCCTAATTTTCCAAAGCAGTATTTTGGTGCTCAACAGTCAGTGCTTGAGAGAGGATTAAGAGATTTGATTTGAGAAAGATAATAATATGGAAAAGAAAAGCTTCCAAAATAAGAGGGGGAGTAAAAAAAGAGAGGATGGGAAATTCTATAGGAATACATCTAAGATAAATACTCTGAATAGAAGAATAAAGTATTAACTCCTTCTATTACTAAAAGAACAAATAAAACTTTGTTTCATTTGTTAACTCGAAATGTGGATGCAAAGAATGACACTGGAACAAAGAGTGCAGGAAAGATTTTATGAACATGTCAGCTACTATGATACCCTCATGGAGGAATATTCTTTTTTGGCTAGAAAGAAATTGTATGTAAGTATGTAATTACTGAAGTGTGTCACTACTGCCACAACCCTTTCAGGAAGCACAACTTGATGTGGAAAAGCCACTTTGGAAAATCGGCTGCAGTCACCTGCAAAAAGCAGTCACACACTGGTACTGTCAGCATACCTGTGATTCTGCACTGTGGGAATTCTTTCCTTTTTCTTTTTGGAACCTCCTACCTGCTCCTAAATATTTACTGGCCCAGGTTTGTGGCTTTTAGAATGGGTCAGTGGAAATGCTTTCAATTAATTGCATCTTCATGATGTGCTGCAATGATATTTGGAGATGACAAAGCGGGACATGCAAGACACATGGTCATGATTACACCATGATTACGTTTTGTGGAAAAATTTCCTTCATTTCTCAATTTTCTATTAAACTGACAACATTCTTCCACTCCCAATAAGGGGTGTACTGTTAGCTGGGGTCCAGTCATTCTTTCCAGTCATCCAAAGCTGACTCCCTTGACAAGTATTCCTAAATGTTAAGAGAGTCCTTGACTGAAGTGGAATATTTAATACAGAGGGGGTTATTATTACGAGGTTTCTAGTCTATATGTAGGAGTGACATAGTATGCAGCAAAAATAAAGCAACGTCCAAAACTAACAATTCTGTAATCCATCACCATGAAAGATAAATTAAGGAAACCTTACAATTACTGTGTTTCAGGTCTCATGACAGTTTGTGTTTGTGTACTTCAAGGGAGTTCAAACAGAAGCTTTTATTTACTTGTGATAATTCAAACATCCAGGTGATAGATGTTAGCCCAACTAACTTTTGGACATGATACACAAGTTGGAATTTTCCCTAGGTGTTTTTTTACTCAATTTTTCTGTCTTTATTGACATTTATGTCTACTTTCACCGCTTAGACAAACAAAAAAAGGAAGACCGTCATTCTTTTTATTGACTCCTCCATATGTTTTTGTCTTCCTTGCTCCTTGGCAAAATGGTGAACCTCTTTATTTCTTCTCTTTAAGAGCCACAGGTTATTCCCCTTGTAACCTCAGTACCAGTGAACAGTCAAGCTCACCCTCTAAAACCAGCTTTTCAATAGTGTAATTTACTTGCCTTTCAATGGTGTAATTTACTTCCCTTCATTCCAGGAAGAATCTGGAAGTTTGTAACAAGGCAGTAAACTGTAGAAGAGAAATTACTGACTGTGGCAGACACAAATCACAGAAGCACAGAAGGGTTGATGTTGGAGGGGACCTCTGGGGATCATATGGTTCAGTCCACCACTTCAAGCAGGGCCAGCTAGACCAGGTTGTCCAGAACCACGTCCAGATGGCTTTTGAATATCAGTCCTATCTGATCATAAATATAACTGGGTTGCAGAGGACTGAAGAAAAACACTATTTATAACATCCAGAAAGTAGGAAAAGTTAACAAGAAACAAAATCCTAGAAAATGGTTGCTATCTTGTTAGAAGTTTTGAGGTTTCCAAATAAATGTGTGAAAAAACCTATCTTTAGGGTTATAGAGTTAACACTGTAAGTACTTCTAGACTGGGGAAGATATTTCAGAGGTAGATGGATTTGTGCTGAATTAGAGGTAGTCTTCATTCAGGACTCATTTACAATTTAGCCTTCCTCAAAGTCTGCACATAGATATGTTTGTATATACAGCTGTAAAGGACTGAGATTTTCCTGTTTAATTTCAGTTTGCAAACAGTAGCAGGAAGTTTGACCACAGTCAATAATCAACTCAAGACAATGTTTCATATTACTTACTATGAAAAAAGTTAACATACAGTAGCTATGACAAATGCAAATAAAATGTGTTCCATATTGTGAAGAGATAGTGCGAGTGTGGATGTGAAATTACAAATGTATGTCACTTTCTCCTTCTGGGACTACATTTGGCTAGAGCAACCAGGTTTTGCACACAATGTTCCACGAAGTCTTTCTGTTCCTGTAAATTAACAAATAGTAGATCTCAGTTTAATTATTATTTTTGTACAATATTCTTCAGATTGAAGCACATGAACAGGAAAAGGGAGATCTGAGAAATATATCCTGCTTGGTTTGAGGAAATTAAAAGTTAAATTTGTTGTTTCTCAGGGGAAGAATTCTTGTTCTCATTACCAGGGTATACATGTGGCTTCCATGAGGATATTCAGCAGCTTTTTTGTTGAAAAGGTTTTATGTCTATAGTTTTTGGTTATTTGACAGAAGAAAGAATGGGTTCCATCCAAATTCAAAATGCTATTTTATGCAATCACAATTTAATGAATTTCTAGGAACCAAGTATCTGGAGAATATAGTTTTCAATAGTCAGTAAGTTATGTCCTTCTTGCCAGCCACCTTTCTGAATAAAAAGTACCACTTTAACAGAAGGAATCACTTCTTGCAGGCTCCCCAGTGCATCTCAGAGAAAGAGAAATATCTAATAAGTGCTTTAGTCTGGATATGCCCCAATCAGGATTCTCATTCAGAATATTTAGGTAGTCATCTGCTGATAAGCATCTTTCCTAGTACGATGAAGTTCTGCCTTTATGTGGAAATTAAATAATCAAAGAAACACAAGATCTCTGTCTGGTGCTTGAGTCGTCTTAGGAATCGAGGTTGCACCATCTGAAATTGTGTAACCACCTCAAATGATTTCAACAAAATGCCCATGACATGCCAAGGTGGTAGCTATGCCAAATATACTACAGCTTTAGACGAACAATTCAGAACCTGTCAACTTCAGAATCATGGAATATCCTGAGCTGAAAGGAATTATATGAATTCCACATCAAATATCAAGAGCCTGGCTGCTTTTCTTTTCCATACCAGTATTCCAAAGAATCACTGTAATAGTGCTTATAGTATATAAGACCAACTGAAAGTGAAGACTTGGCAACTAGCTGGCATTCCAGAAAAATTATTATTTTCAGACTTTCAAAACAGTTTTAATAGGACTTCTTTATTAAAACTTCTTTCATACAGGATCGATCAATTTATAGTGTTGCTTAGATAAAATCAAAGCCAGTATTAAAATCTGAATAATTTGTTTTTATAAAAATATCTTGCATTTCTAAATATTCATTCTTATTGACCAGGATCATCTTTATTGAATTAAATAAGTCTTCCTTGTCTATATGCAAAGAGTTATATAGATTTTATTGAACACTGTCATTTTGGGGAAGATTCTTCCTTCCTAAATCCTCATGGATGTTGCAAGAGGCTGTACCTCAGCACTTAACTCTGCTAATGGTCTCTGTCTTATCAAAGGAAAAGACAAATAGGAAACTTCTTATCTAAGGGAAGAAAAGTACCCTAGAGGCTTATCAAACTTCTAGCAGTTTCCCCTTCCCAGTTGTTCCACAGCTTCTTCCAACCTGCTTCACAGGGATTTCTCTACAATTCCATCTCCAAGCTAATGAACTACTCTGAATATTTTTGCTTGCATGCACATGATCCAAGCCTATAACCAACAGTCATTTTTGCAACTATAAAACAGCTTTCTTATATCTAGTCTAAATCTACCCTTTCTTAGTTTGAAATCATTATCCCTTGTCCTATCACAAAAGGCCATGATAAAAATTTGTCCCCATCTTTCTTATGAGCCCCCTGTAGGTACTCTAAGATCAAAACAAGGTCTCTCTGGAGCCTTCTCTTCTGCAGGCTGAACAATATGAATTTCTTCTGTCTTTCCTTATATAAGAGGTGTCCATGCCTATGATCATTTCTACATCCCTCCTCTCGACCTTTGACAGGTCCAGGCCTTTCCTGTGCTGGGACCCCAGAGGTGGATGCAGCACTGCAGGTGGGGTCTTACCAGTGCAGAGCAGAGGGACAGAATCCCCTCCCTTGTCCTGCTGACCACACTGCTTTGGGCGCAGCCCAGGACACGATTGGTTTTCTGGTGCACACTGCTGGGTCATGTCCAGCCTGCCATCCACCAGCACCCCCAAGTTCTTCTCAGCAGACCTGCTTTCAATCTGTTCATCCCCCAGCCTGTGTTTACACCCGGGGTTTCCCCAAGCCAGGTGCAGGACTTCGTACTTGGCCTTGTTGAAACTCATGAGGTTCCCAGGGGCCAACTCCTCAAGTTTGTCCAGGTCCCTCTGGGTGGCCTTCAATCCCTTAGACATGTTGACCACACAGCTCAGCTAAGTGCTGTCTGCAACCTTGCTGTGGGTGCACTTGATCCCACAGTCTGTCTCATTGCTGAAGCTATCAAACAGCAGCCATCCTGGTATGGACTCCTGGCCCCATTTGGCAGGAACACTATTTGTCCCCAGTCTCCAACCAAACACTGAGCTGTTGATCACCCCCCTCTGGATGTGACCATCCAATCAAAGTTCCTGGTTAATAACAGCTTAAGGATAGATACTGGCTAAAATCCTAGTTACTGAAATAAGAATATCTCTGATCCTAAGGCCTGATGGACCAATTCGTGTAGTGAGATGAAAATGATGGTCCCATACCTATGGACTATTCTGTATAAACATTGAAAGGATTCTTTACCATTCTGCTTCTCACTGTTCACATCAGCTAACTTTCTCTGTTAGAATGGGAATATATTTCGTTCTTCCATTATGAAGTTGTTGATCTCTGCATGTTTCTTTTGTCTTGTTCTATTTAATAAATCTAAAGAACAAATAATTTACGCCACCTGCAAAATTAGTACCTCTTTCTATAAAATTACTTGTCAGTGCTGATTTTGTATGGTTTTTGGATTGCCACAAAATCATCAGAGTGCTCATCATCCTACAGGAATTCTGCCTTTCCACTCCTTTTTCCTTATGTCCCTAACTTGTCAGGATGTGATAGACTGGCGGCATGGGGGCTGGGCGCTTCAGAAAGATCGTGTTTAAGGTATTGCAGAGGTTTGGAAGGCCTGGACACCCTGCAAACCTAAGTCAGCTGGACTGGAGGGATTTGTGTTCTAGAAACAGATCAGTGGCTAGAGAAACATCCAGTCCTTGAACTCAAGATGTTTTCTCAATATTCAAAATCACTATGTAAATCCAAACACAGCTGCCTGGTGAGTGACCAGAAAGACAGAACTTTAATTTTCCCTATGACAGTTTGGATATTCTTCATCAATCAAAAAGAGAGGTTGCTGTGACAAGCAATTTTCATAGTTTTCGTTTTCAGGAAATTTTAAAGGAATATAATTATGGCTTGCTTCAAATTGATATTTTGGCAAATAGAAAAAAATACAGTAATAGTCGATTTTCAGAAGAGTATAGATTCCTTCCTTCCTTCCTTTCCTGCTGGGAGAGATGAGAGTAAGATTAACAGTATTATGTAATAATCTTTATTGACTTCATATTAAAAAAAAATGCAGATACCAAATTTAATATTGTATGCAATTGAAATGTTAGAAAGTGTGATACTTCTTGGCAAGCTTTTGTTATTTTCCCAAGGTATTGTCTTTATATCAGTAATGCTTTGAAAAAATGGTACTAATCTACAACAACAGGAATCAAAAATGAAACAGCTTGCTTTTTATATTTGCTTTACAAATGTTTGAAATGGCAGTGAAACTATTCAGAAGAGTTGACAAGCTGAAGTAATAGGCTTCATTGTTACATCCACACAAAAAAGCAGTATAAAAATTTTACATGGCTATCAGTGTACAGCTCTATGAATTTCGTAGAGCCACAATTAAGTGAATTGCAACAAAGTAAAATAGGCTAAATTATATAAAGTATCATTTTGTGAGGAATACTAATTTAATAAGACCTCCTCATCTAAAAACATGGTTTTAGTTTAAGGATATTAAGACTTCTAACAAATTAACATTCCTGAAGTACAACAGTTTTTCTTTTAGTTGCTTTTTACACTTAGTTCTGAGTACAAAAGTTATTCTGAACCACAGAGGAATTGTGATAAATTGTGAAATAAAGAAAAATAACAGACCAGCAAAATATATAAAGATCTATATAATGGTTTCTGCCTATATTTATCCCAGAGCAAGTGTAATGGTGGATAATCTTCAGGAAAAATTTGTCTGAAATTATTATAGTAAGATTATTGGGTGCACTTAAGGAATGTGGCATACCTCTGACAGTAATTAATGAGTAAATAACCAAAACCAACAAATGTAAATCAAGTCCTGTTTATTGCTGCTTTTTACATTTTTTTTGCTTCATGCGAGCAGGACCCAAAAATTAGGAACTATCTCAGCCTTGCAGGTAAAATGTATCATTGCTCCAAATGCTTCAGATGGGATAATCTGCTGACAGCATCTTTAAACCCCTCCCTTTCCTTAAGCCTCAGGAACAGAACTGAGCTTCAGTCTTGCAAGATCCACACTATAAATTTTGTCTGTGTTCCTAATTTTTCCTGCTGCTGGTGAAAGGCCAGACTTTGCTGTTGGGTGAGCTCATCCATCTGAGAGTGAAGGGTCAGCTCCTTGGGTCAAACGTGCTCCTCCAGCTGCCTCCAGAGGTTGTCTGGGTGTGGCCAGCAGCAACAGCTGGACCTAGGAATTAGGCAAAGAACTTTCTCCTCTGGACTGACACTAGTAATTGTTCTTTGCTAATAGCAAATCATTCACACTGCAGCCCAGCACGCATTAAGAAGATCTAGACTCCACTGTGCGTTGAAAAACCCTCCCTGCAAAGCCAAACATCTAAGCCCATAATGTATAAATTCATTTTAAAACAATCAAACATTTAAAAGTCAGGTAAAGTTTTTGGCACTTTAAAATGCTCACTAGAAACATTAAATTTTTAGTACAGGAAGATAACAAATTCCCCTACCTGCATCTAAAGCTTTTCCTCATAAAGAATCATTAAATTTACATCTAGCCATGTGAAATAATGTGTTTCATCATGATAAATATGATGGGATTAATTGTCAGGGATCACTAGAAATCTTCAAATCTTGCAGCAGTCAGAAATCTGATTCTATTATTGTTGGAGTGAAAGCTTCTCTGGACTCATGTTGTTACATATTAGTTATCATCATAGTTGTGTTAATAATGGTGCCTTGTTTGCTTCAATGTATCCAGCAAATGATCAGTGAAGCTATTAAAGCAGTCTACATGGTTCAAACAGGAGGGGGAGATGTTGGAGTGAAGGCTTCTCTGGACTCAGGCCCAGATGAAAGCCAAAGCACAGGAGTTGAATGAAAACCTTTGGACAAGCTGAGATACATGAAGTCATACCAAAGTAAAATAGAAATATAGATTTTTAACTTTTAGTAGAAATATATGCTTAGTGCTTTAAACATTAAAAAGCTGCAGCAAAGACCTTAAACACAGTTCTTTCTGCAGCAGTGTTGCCTTTTCACAGAATTCTTCACTTTAGACAAAATATAGATAGAACTATACTGCTCACATTTTTTAGATAGAATGTTCACATAAACAACAAGAGCTGATAGAAACTGTATACGGAAATCTGTGTCATACCTATGTAATACTTGTGTAAGACTCACGACTGTTAGAATTAGACCAGGATAGGTTAAGGAAAGAAAAACTAGAATCGTGTGTTAATCTTATTGGTCAATTAACAAATATAATTCACACTTCTGTGAGAAGGAATTAGAGGGAATTAGAAGAAATTAGAAGAAGAAGCTTTTTTCTGCCTGCTGTTACTGCTTGGCTTTACCATGTAACCCCCTTGAACTCTGTCTTCAAGAAACCATGAGACTGTGAAATAAAGAACTTAGCAGAACAGCAGCCTCTTCTGCTCTCTTTTACCCTGGTCCCAGGAGGACGGGTATCCTGTCAAAAGTTCAACATATTATGATCTCCCAAATCTTTTAAACACCAGACCTTGCGTGGTCCTCCCGATGATTTTTGATAGTGCAAGAAGCATTTACAAAGTAAAACTTGTCTTAGGCTACAATGTAAGATGTAAACAAAAGTATGTATTCTATCACCATCTGTTAAAACCAGCTGGGGCAGTGTTCTTTATCTCTTCCACGAGACATCCCTGATAACTCCCTCTGAGGGATATCTTCTGTTAATGAGCCAGCTGTTAAAACTGGGTGAGGCAGTGTTCTTTGTCTCTTCCATGACACATCCCTGATAACTCCCTGCAGAGGGTTATCTTCTGTTAATGGGCCTCACTGCATGACTCATAAAACTACATCATCCCATTGTGAGATGCTCTGCCCAGGGGGAGGAACCAAGCACTCCTACCTGGATAGAATCTGAGGTTTGGAACACCACACTCAGCCCTTATCTGCTGGATTCCCAGAGGACAAGAGCTACATAACCACCACTGGACCTTCAGAGGAAGACCACACCCTTCTACAGGATCACTGCTTCAACAGAACCTCATCTATCCCTTCAGGAGGACTGCAGCCATCATTTAATAGTACTGCTACCACCACGCTGCCTGACAGGGTGTCTGGTTGCATCCTGACTCTGTCAGTGTTTCTGTACTACTGCATTTATTTTTAATTTTCCTATTCAATTGTTGTTCTGATTTTAAGTCTCTCACTGGTTTGCTTTCAAACTAGTACAAACTCCATAATGATTTAAAGATGTGCCCTGTCCTTTATGTCCAGACCACAACCGTGCCTCCTGTAACCAATGCAGATCTTATATAGAATAATTGCATCATAAAAATGTATTTCTATATGTACTGTTAATTTTTGTCAGCACACATAATAACACCATTTCTGCATAATGTCACTACAGCTCAGAAATAAATTTATTTTCATAGAAGTATCACAGCATGCATTACATATAAAAAAATACAAAAAAATTCTGTGCTTATAATTAAAAACCCACGAAGTTTATCCTGCTAAATTTCTTAAATTAATAGATAAATTAATTATAATGTTAAAGAGATTCCATTTCAAATTCCCTGCAATCACATTTTTAGACTGATTACAATTTATTTAAAAACTAATTTGAATTAATTCAAAATTAATTTTGACAATCTAATGTCAAAATGATAATGTCCTTTGCTTTTCTAATTACCACAATTTAAGGTCTCAGAAATGTTCACAAAATGAAAAAGATGGGAACTTCCACAGTAAAAATGATTATTCTTTGTGATATAGCATTAAAATATAAGCTAAATTTTAATTCAGAACAATATCACCCTAAAGAATTCCTTGTATGTAATTTTTCAAATTACCAAACAAGTAGCAATTAATTTCCATGAAGCAAATAATTTTAAATAACATTTGGGTTGATACTCATTGACTCACTTAACCCAAGATGTCTATATCTCATTAAAATCTGAACTTGGTTCTTGTTTTCTATAGCTGTTGTACAGAAATCAACAATTTATTTACTTTAACTATTGTCAATAGTAGCAATTAAATACCACCCTAGAATTGCTACAGGACACCACACTCAGATGCCTGCCTTTGGTCAGACGATTTCTTGTAATATCTATGAAAGAAGTCTCCAGAAACACAGAAAGTGTAGGATTCAGGATCCTGGTCCAACGTGCAAAGTGAACTCCCATAAGGTGCAGACATAGCCAGACAGAGCATATTTATGTATGCTTTACACTTAAAGAAGAACTTTTAAATGTCAAAGCTTTTATTAAAATTGATGGGAAGCAAACTCTTTTTCCACCTCCCTATTTGTATTCCCCCTTTATCCAAGTATCGTCCTCTTGTTCATAGTCTTCAGGACATTTGAATTTAGTTCCATGCTAACAGATATTAATAATCTCAATCAAAATGCTGACCTCAACGTTTTTTCCTATCTCTCCTCCTGCCTGCCTGCCTGCTCATGACGTTCTGTACAATTCAGGATCCCACCCTGAGATCCAGGCGATTTTTAGTTTTAAAAAGAAACAGGTGATGTTTTCATAGCTGAGCTGTATTAGAATTCAAAATAACCATGCTGCATAAAATGAAGACTTCTGATTTCTGATGTTATTTTAATACACAGGAAAAAATCTTTTGGATTAATATTTTCATGACTAGCTCCAAAACTGCTGACTATGATCATCGGTATATCAGGTCAGAGGCTTTAATTTCTGGCTATCTCCCATCTTTTCTCTCTACTCTCAATCTGTTTCTAATGACTTGTTCTCTTTGGTTTTAAATTTTAAATTGCTACAAGTGTTTAGAAGGATGTATCTTTGGAGTAGTGTAGTCAATATAGTCAATAAAATTCAAACTGATTTTCAAGAATGCATAGCAATAGGAGTTTAAATTGGAAAAATAAAAATATAAGTTTGAGGGCTCATAAATCATAATGTTTGCCACATAAAGAATGGAGAGGATGTTGTTCTTCTGGAAACTCCCTACCATGGGATATTAACATAATCTCTAATATATGTTCCTCTGATTTTTTAATAGTTATAACAACACAATAAAACCAAAATAAGTTTACAAGAAAGACTTGAGGCGCTGGAATGTGTCCAAAGAAGAACAAAAAAGTTGGTAAAAGGTCTGGAGCACAAGTCTTATGAAGAGTGGCTGAGGGACCTGGGATCCTTTAGCCTGGAGAAAAGGAGGCTCAGGGGATAGCCTATTGCTCTCATCAGCTACCTGAAAGGAGGTTCTAGCCAGGTGGGAGCCAGTCTCTTCTCCCATGTAACAGGAAATAGAACAAAAGTAAATGGCCTCCGATTTTACCAGGCAAGGTTTAGGTTGGATATTAGGACAGAATTTCTTCATGTCAAGGGTTACCAAGCACTGGAACAGGCTGCCCAGGGACACAGTTCAGTGCTAGACCTGGAAGTGCTGGGTTAACAGTTGATAATGATCTCAAAGATATTTTCCAAACTAAATCTAAATGACTCTATGATTCTACGAAATTGGTGGGTTTTTTCCTTTTTTTTTTCTTTTTTTCTTTTTTTCTTCTTTTCTTTTTTTACTTTCCACCAGAGTAGAAATACTATAAAGAGTGATTATGTGGAAGATTTAAATAACATTTTATTTACTATACTGTCTTTCAAGAAAGTGAACATAATTCTTTCTCTATTTTTTCTGTAAATACTAGTCATAGATTTATTTTCTGATATCTCACTGAAGTAAATGAATAGTTTTATTTTTAATACAGAATTGAGGCTCAAGAGAAATGCACATTTAATTCAAGAGTTCTAAAAGGAAATATTTTACTTTAGAAAGTAATTTAATTTTTTTTAGTAGGAAATATTTTTAATGGGTATTTAACAGCCTATCTATCCAAGAGGTTTTTTGGGTTTGTTTTTTTCATTTTATAAAATCATTCAGTTAAATTGACAAGTAAAATTGTGAACTTTTAATACTGGAAGGAACATAAAATTAAGTATTTCATGTTGAAACAAGCAATTTCTTTATCATACAAAAATATGAAGAACAGACAAATATACTTTTTTATTTGGCTAAGTAGCACATAATAGGAAGACACAGTACACTGTGCAAGAGTTAGATGAATGTGCAGCTATTGTGATACTACAACTTCTACTAGCTCCTTCTTCTTTCCCACATAGCAGATTTATCTATTTTTGCCTCAGCTTTACAAATCAATAGTGACTGTATTTGCCATGCTATTTTTCTCCTCTGCCCATTAATAAATTAGGGAATAAAGTAAGGAAATACAGCAGGAGAAAGAAGTTATGCACCATGGATTAAATTGTACGAACTGCTCACTCTTTGCAGTAAGGTACACTTCAGAATGAATAAGGAGAGGTCTTGATAGTGCAGAGTGTGTGGCAGTGGTCAGCGTTCAGACAGCAGAACTGCAGCCTCATACGAAGTACAGCTGATTCACTTCTTTGAACTTCGGTGTTTTGCTGTGCTGCCATCTGCTCTCAGGGAGGACAGCAGGGGGATTTCATCCTTCTTAGCTTGTAAGGGACATACCACATCACATGTCTTCCTGTTTTTTTCATTTTATTGAAGGTAACAACGTCTTCAACAAAATACACTCCTGGAAAATAGTGAACAGCCCTTAGAGGAAATTTATAAACAGTATTTTAGTTTACATTCTCAGCTTGCCATTTACTTTGAGGATTTCATTTCTTTTTTCCTTATTTTTCTTTCCTCCCAATTGTCACAGAATCATAACCCCTTTCATGAGTCTCTATCTATTAGAAAATGATAAATAGATCACTGTTATCTGAAGGATAAGAATGATTTTCAATAAGTGTTGAACAGTTGGACAGCTCCGCTGGAAATAAACTTGGTCTAAATCTATCCCAGATGTATTCAATCCAACACCAACTGTACAGAACCTCAGAAAACAGTGCTTGTGAAGGGCTGCAGGGTTCACCAGGGCGGCCTCCGGGGACTTCACTGTGTTACTGTAACTGTTTGCCATCGGCTCTACACAGAGTTCATAAATCAGCGCAGAAGAACATGGTGAAAGGAGATCTGTGATTACTTGCTTGAGAGAGATAACCTTATTCCCCTGTTCCTGTCGTTTCACCTCCAAGGTCTTTTTCTCTTTTTTTTCTTTATAAGGACTGGATTTACCCAGAAACGTGCAAGATGCTGACAGAACGATGATAGAACAAATAATGGATTCTGTAAGAGATTCTCATTATTATATTCCTAGTTTAGGAAACATCACATGCTAAAACTATTTTGAAGTATTTCAGGGAAAAAGATCTTTAAATAGGTGAGTATTACAAACTAAAGGTTAATTTGTGTTCCTTCCAATGAAACTAAGGAATCTAGTTTTGAGAATGGGCCACTAAAAGTCTATAGTTAGGTAACGTATCATGAAAAAAAAAAGTTTGGTCTTTCAGTCGTCTGAGTACTCTTAAACTTGAATCTACATACATTGACTCATCTTTCAAGTGTATATTTTGTGATAAAGCTTTGTACCTACTAGAGAGGGACAAAAGGTGATAGATAGCAAGTTTAATTACTTGAATAAGATCAGAGGGCTGGTAACAGGTATTGATTTATATTTAGCACATTTATGACATATAGGGTTTTAAAACTCACAAAGTAAAGGTTTTTTGGGTAAAACCCATCAGGCAAAAGGGCCTCCTATGTGCCAAAAATGTTGTGTAAGAACAAAAAGTAAAAGTTTTTTCCCGTAAATATTTGCTTCTGATGTCCTTTTCTTTCAGTTATTGTAACTGGTGTCTGAATTCAGTAGTATTGAGTATTTTCTCTTCTGTAATAATGTGCTATTAATTCACCTTGCTAAAGGACATAAAAAAATAAGATAAATCAAAAGACATCTTTTCTCAATTTGCACTAACCAACATTTGACTTTTGTTCTGATCCTGCAGGTGAATTTTAGTTCTATAGCTGGTGTTCATTCCAGTGCCTTTGAGTTAATGTGTTACATATGCAAAAAGATTCAATCTCAAATGCACTGAATTTCATTTAATCTCACCATGTAGATCAAACAATACTTATTTTTCAAAGTGGTATATTTGAAAAATATGCTAACTTGTTAAATATAGGATGGATGTGCTTTCTTCTTTTACTGTAAAATAATCTTTATAATGAAATCTGCAATCTTGCAAATGGAACAAATCAAAACAAGGTTAACTAATCCACCCTCTTTCAATAAAAAAAGAGAAATAATAACGTGTGTGAATCATAATTAGCCATACGTGTTTACAATAAACATCCTAAACAAGGTGTTACTGGCTTTATCTGTTCTTTGTAGTATGAAAAACTGTCCACATCTAATGCTGTGCAGATTTGAGGTTGCTGTGCATGTCTGGTCCTAAGTGTAATGATTTAAATATATTTTAAAGTAAATATTTGCTCTCGTACAGGAAGACAAGTAACAAGCAAGTGATCCTGTCCTTCAGCTCAGCACTGGAGACACATCCGGAGTACTCTATCCAGTTCTGCATTCCCCAAGTACAAAAGAAGCACAGGCATACTGGAGAAAGTCCAATAAAAGCCAAAAAAATTATGAATTGGAGCATCTCTCCTAAGAGGAAAACCTGAGAGAACTGGGACCATACAGCCCAGCGACAAGAAGGCTCAGGGGGAGGGAGGATGTAAAGAAAATGGAGCCAGTCTCTTTCCAGTGGTGCCCTGGGTCGGGACCAGAGTCAATAGTCACAAAGGGAAACACAGGAGGTTCTTTCTGAACATCAGGGAACATCACCTTTGTGCTGTGAGGGTGAAGCACTGGCACAGATTGCCCAGGCAGGTTGTGCAGCCTCCACGCTGGAGGTATTCCAAAGCTACTTGCTCACAGTCCTGGGGAACCTGCTTTAGGTGGACCTGATTAGGCAGGGAGACTGAAACAGATGAACCCCAGAGGCACCTTTCAACCTCCACAATTCTATGATTTTGTGATTCTGTATGACCATCATTAGGTAAATATTGCCTAAAACCCGAGATGACCTGAAGATGACACCAATGCCCACTCAACTTCTTCATGAGATACAAAGGTAAAAGATAAACACTTGAAAAGCAGCAATGATGAACAGAGTATTCAATGAATAACAATAAAACTTCTATTTCCTTGAACAATTTTCTAGCCTTGAAATTTTTCTTCCAGGTGTCTGATGTATCTGACCATGGTACAGAGAAAAGGGAAATCACCAGCCCAGTAGCTCCATGAGCTCAATCCCTACCAGAAGCACTACCCTGTTGAAGAGAGATATGCCAGACTCCCAGACTTGTCTGCTTAGGGCCATCACCCAGCAGAATTATACAACAGTATTGTTGCTCCTGGACTGGTATAACTCTCCCATGTTTCAACATAAATATTGCCATAATACAATAATTTCTCTCCTCCAGTGTAATTATTTCTTTGGATGCAGTGTAATTATTAAAAAAAAAGTTTGGAAGGAGTGTCCACCTGGGGAGTTATCCCTTAATGGTTGTAGGAGTGCAATTACACCACTTCATATTACAACAGAAATATCACTTAATTACAATAAGTGCCTAAAGATATGTCATATATACTTCTTTCTTTCTGATCCCAACCATTTAATGACTACAATGAATATTTTTTCTAATGGAATGGTTGCTATGACCCGCCCCTGAAGGTGCGGGTAACTCAGGTTCTTTTTAACAGATCCCTCGGGGCAGATTAGAGTGAAAAAACTCTGAATGGCTGCTGTTTATATGTGTATGTATATATATATATATGTGTGTGTATAGATGCGTACATACATATGTGTGTGTGTATATATATATATATATATGTAGGGTTTATTTGAGAATAATTTGGTTGCAGTGGAATGGAGGTATGTAGCCATTGTGATTATATAGCAATATAAAAGCATAAAAACAACACTTAAAGGAAATGTTTAAGGAAAAGAAAGGAAGGGAAAAAGGGAGAAGAGTAGAAAGATATCACTAGCTGTGGATCCAGGGACAAGGCTTGATTGTTGAAATTTAGATATCTGTTGTTGAAGTGATGGTCGCTGTCTTGATCCATTGCGTGTGGGGAAGCTCATGAAACTTAGAGTCCAAAGGGTTAATATTCATTCAGGTTTGTGTGAGAATGCCCACGAACTCCCCTGGGAATTTTACATCACCTGATGCAACTCTGTGGATTTGTTGCAACACTGTGGATCATGCACAGTTCTCTGGTAGCAGTTCTCTCAGAAATGAGACAAGGGGCATTTTGGGGGCCTTTGATGTTTGTGACACTTTCCAAGACATGAAAGCTCCCTCTCACACCAGCATAGTTGAGTCAGTTATGCCCTGTCAGAAGGGATGAACACCTTCAGGCCTATGTGTGAATGCTCTACTTCCTGTGTCCCCTTAAAAGACATCTAAGCTCTATTGTATTGACCAGCTGTTCAATTCAATTTCTTCAATATAGGCCTCCAGTAAGATTTGAGATGCCCAGGGATATCCTGTCTGACTTCCATCCCTTGCTCGAGAAGTATTTTGTTCTTCCATAGGTCCTTGCATATATATTTTGATCACATCTGCCAGCTCCTTGCATATCCGTTATGCTTATCTTGGGCACTTCAGAGGATTCTAGAAGTTTATTTATTGGTAACTGAATCAAACCATGTTTTTCACTCTAATACTCATTCAGATAGCTGGGTAATATGTAGACTCCTAAGGATCTTGTGCCAAATCTAAGGTTCCAGTGTCAAACACAGGCAGCTATTTTTTATTGGACACTCAGCACTGCACTAGGGATACTTGGAACAGAAGTTCAAGAAACATTTTTATTCAGACAACTTCAAAACTTCTAGAAGTATAGGGAATATTTCAGAGTTGCTTTTCTGTATTTAATAGTCTGTAAAGTATAAGACAGATCTATCTGTCTATGGTCTTCATACTCATGTGCTCACAAAAGGCTGCTGTGGATAGCATCAATAGACTTCTGTCATTCTTGAGAGGAGGAGAATACAAAGGAAAATTAATATGCTTTGGTTGTATGCTACTGCATGTGGTGCTAGAGTTAACAAAGAAAGAAAGACAGATTTTGTAATAGAAATACTTTTCATGGGAGTTGAACATCTCTCTGGGTCTGTACAAATGAAAATCTCACTGTAATTTTTAGTAAGCAGTAACAACCAGATTTTTCGCATCAGCCACTTAATTCTTTTTCCTAACGTATCTCAGTGAAATGCTTAGAAAAGATCTCAGTTGTGGTAGAAAGCTGTTACTTAAGCAAAAATAAACCTACAGATTATTCTTTGCAGTGAAATTCCATTCAAACTGCTGTTTTAAATTGCAATACACTTTGAGAACTTAAATAGCATGTAGAGTATCTTGTCTTCAGGTATCTCAGTGTACTGACTGCAAAAGGTTCCTATTACATGTCATTCATGTTTTCCTATTTCTTTGTGAAATTGAACTTAAACCAAAACCCCCAGAAATCAGAAATTCAGTTGCAACTACAGGTCAAACCATAATTCAGTGATTTTCAGGCTTGTCTCCCTGTCTATTAAAAAGCCAGTAAAAAACCTGAATTGCTGTTGATTGTGGATTAGTATCAGTCTTTCTGACAAAAAGCTCATTATATCTGTTTTCATTACAGTACCATTTGAACTTGGCATCCTGAATACAACAGCAAATTTTATTTCTTTTGGGGCCTGGGGTTTTGTTTCTCTGACACAAGAGCAAGAAATCATTGTACCAAGAGTTCCAGAGTGATATTTGAAAGAAAAATAAATAGACAAGATATTTTCTGCCAAACCTGCCACCTTTATTTTTCATATTTTTTTGCAAAAGTTGCCTACTAGGCATCTTGTAGACAAAGGGGCATGCATACATGTGATCCATAAACCCCTGTGTACCACTGATCAAACATTCAGCTAAAAAATAATATCCTAAATTATAGCTACAAATTAATAGATTAGCAAAATGTCTTTAATAAAATTTAGGAGGATCTTGTGACTGTCATCAGCAACTAAGCAAAATGTGAGTGAAGAGAATTATCATACAAGGATTGTTGAGACTTCAATTTAGTTTTATGTGGTTTCTCACAGAAGATTAAAAAAAATATCCACTTCTATTCATCCAAAAAGTTCATTTCCTTCATTAAAGATACATGTAGACAGCAAGTATTTGGAAGAGTTAAATTAGCAATGCTGTTTTTGCAAGGTGAATACTGACAGAGCTATGGAGGTAATTTTACTTCTGTCTAGTTTATGACTTTACTGCCTTCTAGCTACTGGGAACACTGCAGTCCACTGTCCATATTTCAAAATTCATTTAAGCTTTTCATTTTTTCATTCATCTACACATGCTGTTTTTTTTTTTTAAAAGAAAGATCAAATCAAACATATGGTACTTCATCCTCAAAGGGTATGTGTTCCTATGCCATGTGCAATGGAATAAATTAACACCACTTATTGTTTCTAAGAGTCGCATGACTAATCCACCATGCACACACCAATAGAAATTTAATTTCAAATGTTCTAATGGTTTCAGGAAACAAAAATAACTTTGAGGTTTTATGGGAACATTCACTGCTCACTGCTGACAAGAAATGAGACAGAAAATTCCATTTATTAGAATAAATGTTTCCCAGATTCAGGGATAACAAGATAGTGAAGCTAAGACTTAATGATGCCTCCTTCTTTCTTTATAATGCTCTTTTCATGCTTATTCTATGTTTCAGAACAATACAGATTTTACAGGTATCATCAGATATCTTTCTGTATTTTTTCAGAAAAAAGGGAAAAATTATTAGTAACAGCATAAATGCTCAAAGAATTCAGCAAAACTCTCTTAGAATGCTCAGAAAATTTAAATAAAAGAGAATGTGAGTAATGTGAAGTCCACCTTATCTTGTAATTGAAATGTACTGCAAATATTTCAACTATTTTGCAGACATGGACAGGTGAAGTTTCTGCTAACTAATAATTAACATTTATCTTAGAAGGAATTTCATGACCTTCCTTCAAACTAGGCACCGAAACTTTGGGAGGAGGAGGTAAATAGAAACTGAACATACTTTTAATGAAGTTTAACAAAGAAATCATTGTTGGTGAGGTTTTAGACCTTTTCTTTCTTTAATTACATTGGCATAGTTCAAAGCAAATTGAACACAGAGGAAGATTTCTGCTTGTTTTTGTGAAATTATTTGCTCTGACAAAATAAGAAATGTTTAAATAAGTGCAGATACTCCACTGTTAAACCAACAGCCATCACAGGAGAACTTGAGCATTCTCTAGTTCAATATACAACTGGAGATAATTTTCATAGCCCATTTGAGCAGAAAGATCTTTTTATTCTTTTCTTCATGGTAGCTTTTATTTTTTCTTTTTGCTGTTGCTGCTTTGTTGTTTTTTTTTTTCTTTGGTTTGAGTGATTTTATTAATCTTTGAACTCGTATTGAAAGAAGATGTAGCTTTAATTGGATATGGAATTTGTTTGACTGGAAGCCATAGGACAGTCCTAGAGAACAGTGCTGGTTTTACAATTAATTGCAGATTTCTTAATTCACTTTGGGAAAACAAGGTCACATGTATACCTTTGGGATAGAGATTCTGAATACATATGCTTAGAAATAATATTAAGGCAACAAAAAAAGAAAATTAAGACATTTAAAAATAAGCAGTAATATTTCTGTGTTATGTTAAAAGACCTTTCAAATAGACAGTGAAGGCAATATTCCACAACTCATTGGAAAAGAGAAGAAAAACCCAGTTATTGGTTTCCTTATTTCAAGAATATTTAGGGCCTCGTTGTATTTAATGAAACAAAACTGAAGATGAAAAACTTGAAAATAATACAGAACTTCTGATTTTAAAGGGAGGATTTACTGATTCAGTCTTGATCTGTAACCAGTGAACTTAAGAGTTTATATGGTTCATCATTTGAACACTGGTTTATTTTCTTCTTATTTTTTTCATCACATTTGTAAGTCAGAGGGTGCATTTTTTAATTTTAAGCGATTTTTCTGAAAGGCTAAAACAAACAAATATATATCACTAACAACTGACTGCCTGACGCCAGGCATACAAAAAGTTCTGTAAACATTTCTTCAAGTCTCTTTTCTTTCCTGAAGTTCCTCTCACTGAATGGACTACTGAAAGCCAGTTATTCATTAAGGTGGTAACCTGGAAAAAAAAGAATCAGGATCTAGATCTGGCTGTGAAATATAATTACCAAAGACCAGGGAACCTGCTGTTTGCCTGTGTGTTTAGCCATTAAAAAGTTATTACACTTATATTGGTTGTCAGTCAAAAACACCAAGCTCTCGGTGCACCGGGGTATCATATTAGTAATCCATACAGCTTCCATTATCAATAACTTCAAAAAGATAACAGAGGTAGGGCAGGAAGAACAGTTCCTTTGTTGGAGAGCAGGAAAGGAGTGGTAGCCTCAATTTGCAAACATCAACATAAAAAAGTTTCATGTCTTGTTAGGGCTTTATAGATACAGATTTAATGAAGCTAAACACATGGTCATAATGCCTGAAATGCACTCTTTCCCTGCAGATACGTTACCTTATTATGTCCCTCTTTGATTATTCTTTGGATTTCTTTCTAACTTCTTCAGCCAGATGAAATGTTAACAAAAGCCCCTTCTTCCCAAAGAAAACAATTGCACCCAAATTTGTCACACATGAGGAATTCTGGGTAAGGTACTAATCTTTCAAACTCCTGTGTTTAATAAGGTTTATGATTAATATTTCTGAGCTTATTGTAATGACTTACACATACAAGGGAAAATGTATGGGTGAGAAGCTACAGAGTCGGGAACAGATTTATTTCAGTCTGTATTGTGTATTTTTGTAAAAAAAATTACAGTACACTAACGGAAACAATAAACACTTGTAAAATTAGAAATGCACTATATTATATAAGGCTGAGTTCAGGATAAAGAACTGACAGACTCAATGACAAAAAAAAAAAAGAAGAAACAAGGAACCAAACAAAAACAATTACTGTAAATTACATATTCCCAAAGTAGAATATTATCTTGCCACCTACTCAATACAGGCATAAAAACAATCTCTGGGAAAAAATGCCTGGGAAAAATCTGAAATGGAAATAAAATAAAAATATGCATTAGAAAATAGAAATTAGAAAATAATATCATAAATATTTTGCTTTCTGCACTTTAATTAGAGAAAGCCCACATTTAAAGGCAGGGGCAGTTTATAATGCCTCATTTTTTTTTTAAATTTTTATTACACAGGCATCCCCATTCCTTTTCGGAGTGATATATTCAGTATTTTTTAGATTACATGAAATAAAATAACTCATATGCATCTCATTGTACATAGAGGGTGCAGCTATGATCTTTGGGCAGTTGAGATCTTCCAAGCATTTTTTGTGTGCAAGTGGGATACTTACTGTTTCTCAACCTGCTCTAGACACTTCCTGAAACAAGACAGAATGAAGAGCACGACTCAGACAAAATATCAGGTATTCACTGTCTGTGAACATCTCTTTCTGTTCCAAAAATTTGTTAAAAAAGGACGTCATGCCATTAGAAGTTATCACATTTGTAAGATGATTAATAGGTTGCTAGAGTGAAATTAGTGGTGCACTTAAGAAAAGAATAGAAGAAAACTGTGTTCTTACTATTTGGTCAGAATGGAAAAATTATATTTTCAATAAATAGAATTGCAGCAATTTAGTTTGCTCTAGTATTTTCTAAAATGCCAATTGAACAAATGTGTAGAAGAATTTTCAAACTGAATAAAACTGTGTTAAAAAAGAAAGCAAAAAGTCTTTACATCTAAAGTTTGTTTTCCAGGAGCACAGCTCAGAGACCAAAGTTATTCAGTCATCTCTTGTTACACCTGGCACCCAGCTCTTTTGTTTGATAACTTTTCCTGCCAGACTTATCCACTTCCTCAACATATTGCTAAATATTGAATTAAGGCATAGCTGAAACCTTGCCTATCAGTTGATTTCCCAGGGGGAAAGCCACCACAGACTCGTCTCCAGGGCACAAGTCCACGTGCAGGAATTAAAAGGCGTTCCACAGCATGAGTTACCAAGTGACCTGTAACAACACATATGTTGTTCCCATATGTTTCCGAAATACTTTGTCCAGCTGCCTCAATGTGCACATTATGCTGGGAGACAGCTGGCCAGCCTTCTGAGAGGGAAGCCAAAGCACATAGCTGCTCTCTCCTGACCCCTTGTATACATAGTGCTACCCTGAAAAACACACCTTGGCACTCAGCTTGTCATTAAGTGAACTCCTGGATGGATTGGCTTTTCCTCCTATGCAGAGGGAAAAATAGAGGGAATTCTTGTATTAAAGCACTGTTGGCTGCGTAGCAGAATGGGCAGGAACAGATTTGTTGTTTAGCGAGGGATGAAATATTCCCGCTGCGAATGTCAGCAAAAGTTTGAGTGACGAAGATTTGCCTTGTGATACAATTTAGTAATCTGCTCTAAAACTTGTGAACAAGAACTCTAAATTCTGTTTTCACCGCTACCACCCTTTTAAGCTTTACAATGGGTCCAGTGAAACAACAGGTAAACTGTGAAAACTGATGATACTCACTTCTGTGGGATGTTGTAAGATCTCTTTCTGAACTTCACATAAGTAAGGATCACTCCAGAATAATGATTCTGAGCATGTCATTGTTGCTGAGGGGGAAAGGGTATCACTGTCCCCCTTTTCAGAACAAAATTATTAGAGGCTTTCCTGAATTCGTCATCAGTTTACAACTGATTACATAAGTGTGTAATTACTTTTATTCAGTGTTGAACCAGGTCCTCTCAGTTTTTAATCCTTCCTCTCCTCAACAGCTCCAAATGCCTTCCGTGTCACTGCCTCTCACACGACTGTTTCACTTATGCTTTCCCATTTGTTTAAACATAGCATTTTAAACCCATTTATTCTGCCCATTGATGACAATATTGAGTATATTTTTTGTCAGCTTCACTTTGTATCTTTCCATTTTTACCGTATGAAGTAACTTGCCTAAGTAATGTACAATACATACACGAAGAACTGTATTTACATTCCTCGATGAATGCTCTGGAGAGAATATAAAGTATAGTGCCAGAGATTCAAATTTCAAGGGTCATAACATATAGCATTCAGTGTTACTGCCCAGTACTTTACTCCAGATAGGCAGGAAGATATTAAACTATACACGGCTTACCTGCTTATAGAGCTCATATATACAGCTCATTAAATCATAGTTGGATAAAAGAAGCAATTATACAAATGAAAAAAAATAGCATCATAATAACAAAGAAGTCTGCCTATAGCAGACTCAAAATATCACTGACTATTCCTGCGTTTATATTTATATATGTTGTTGTTTGCTGTAGTACTCTTTCAAATTAGGTGGTCTTTGAACACAAAATGCAAAATGGTCTCTGCAAAATATTGAAGCCACACGGTGGAAAATAATTCATTAAGGTGAAGCATCTCAGGATTTTGCTGAGGGTGCAACACAATATTTTATATTCAGCCACATGCTGCAATTTCAAGTGTACGATTAAATCTCCACCCTTCTATTGTACTACTGTCTTGTTTAATGGAAAAATGCACATTTGCATATTCTAATTATAGTCAAATACAAAGCTTACTGACACCAGTGAGAACCTTCTGACTGATTTCTACTGCTGCTGGATCCGGCCCATCTGCGACTAGATTAATTTCCAAGGTGGATTTTAGAAATATACTAAGTGTATGAAAATCAACCTTTCTTTTGATACAGATTACTAGAATTACATCTTGAGAATGCTGACAGTTTACAGGATATCTCCCACAGGAGCTGAAGTGTATTATCCCTTGTAGGCTGCAGGTGCTGCCCATTCTGAAAAAAATGCTGATCAATATCCCGTCTGTTTCTATAACACAAAAGTCCAGATGCTCGTAACATTTTAAAACTCACTTTTAGCAGTTTTCCTTTTTCTTTGAAGTTTGTTTCTAAGTTTTTGTGAGGTTATATTTCTAAATTAGGTTAACAGAAAATGAAAATTAAAATGGATCAGAGTGGAGAAACAGAATACCTGTTCTGATCTAATGAACATATGTCTCTAAGAGAAATCTAAGTGCTATATTAAACATCTAGTAAATATAATTTTTTATTTTAAGTTTTTAACCATAATTTAATTATAACTCCTAACTATGGACCTGTAAAACAGAAACACTTGGAATATGGTTATTCATTTAGGCTATACTGCAGGTAGCAGTGAAATTGATAACATATCATTGAGTATAAAATGGTAAACTATGATTTTGAAATATTTCCTCAATCAGCTCACAACTACTATGACATTTTAGTAACACATACGCACATTGGCAGAAACTTGATAATTACAGAGTTACGTAACTAAAATTCTGAAGTAAATCTCAAATTCGAAATCAGGGAGGTGAATGAAGGGGCCAATGGGGCATCCCTAGACATGCTTATTTTACATATATTGTTTTATTGTGGGAGACTGGTTCTGTTATCACCGTGATCAGAGGTAGAATTGAGAACAGTTTTACACTGGAATAGCGTATGGAATTTAGATCACATACCTGCAGGTTATGCCTGGGTTGTGGCCAACATGAACTGAGAAATAGTTTCTAGCATTGGTATGATAGAAAATAAGAGCAAAGAAAGTACAGAGGCAGAAAACTTTGTTTTAGAGATTCCTACTGATGGAGACCGGGAAAGGCTGTTAGTCTCTCATAAGTTGAAGGTTACTGCATTAGCCTGAGAGTGTTGGCCATATTTTTGCTAAGAACTGAAGGAACAAAATCTGTTAACAAAACTAAAATAGTGGTCAGGGCAAGCCACTGGGAGCAGGGAGAGACGTGATAACAGGAGCAGAGCAGCTTAAATTGAGTGTCCTATCTGCAAAGGTTGGACAATCCCAAAGCATGAGTGAGGTATTATCATTGGAAGGGAAGTAACCAGCTGCCTCAGCAGCTGCCTCAGCAGAAGACTGCAAAATGGCATTAGCTATGCATGTAAAATAGGTATTGTACACAGCTTGCTTGTGGCTTTGTTAGGGTTCTTTTTTTTTTTATAAAACTGCTGATAGGGAATACACATAATCTATTACATATCCAAAATGTATTATATCTTTCAGAACAATGAGGAGTGACATTTTTTATTTCTTGCTCAGATCAATGATATATAGGAATTACCAGTAGGGATAAACCTCAGAATAAATCCACTCCAAAAGCTTAGCTGTAACTTGGACTAATTGCTGCAAGGGGAAAGGGCATAACCGGTTTAATTTGACAGTATGTTTTATGTATGTATATGGTTATGGACTGGCATAACTGTTTCTCTCAAGTAGTCATTTTCTTCGCTTTTCTTATCTTCTTTTCCTTAGTTTTTTAAGGGCTAAAAAATTAAGACTATGAAATTACATTGCTCAGAGCAGTTTACCATATACTTGACCAGCCTTGTAATATCCTCTGAGCTAGCTGTTGTTGAACAACATCCCCCTGCCTCTTGCTCTTGTGGGTGGCCCTGCATGACATATGTTGGTGTAGATCCATCCATTTAGGTAGAGGTAATAGACATCTCTCTGCAGTCTTGACCCTTGCTTTTCGAAAGGCAAAATTACAACAATGGCTTTTCAACCATAGCTCACACTAAGCAGAAGGCTACAGAAATAAAATTACATCCTTTTACCTTTTGAATGACAGTGTGATAAGGTGTGATGTAAATAGATTTAGACACCATAGGTAGAGGGTAAAGCACCATAAATATTAGATAATGCCCTAAGGGTCTTATATCTTTAGTGTTGCCAGTATCTGAACACACTGTAAAAAGTAAAATCCAGATCACAGAAAGTATCACTGCTGTCTTAAAATGGGAGATATCCATTAAAACTACTCTTTACTGCAATACTGCATCAGAATTATGATGAGGCAGATGATATATGCCTGAATGTATTTCTTTTCAGATGAAACACAAATCTAGCAAATGGACTGAAAAAAAAAGTTTCCAAAGAAAGAATATATGCAGTAAATTGTGTTTATTTTCTCCTTGAAGACTGTTTTCAGGCCTATTATAACTTTCTCAAAAGTAAAAAAGACTGCCTTTCCTTCTCATTTAAACACATTGAATAATATTGTCAGATTTTTCTGAAAAGATATTTCTAAAAAAAAACCCCAAAATATTCTAAATCATATAAACAAATTAAATTTTAAACATTTGCACTCCAGAAAAACAAACTAAACCTAAACCATTGAACTTATTAGAATATTAATTTTGAATTGCTGGGGAAGAAATATATTTTATGAATGGATTCTGATTACCTTCAGTGTGAAAGTAATGTTTAATTGCAATAGAAGATGACTTCTGAGAAAAAAGTATCTTAGCTATAGCAATTTTATTCAAAGATATCAGAAGATTCAAGGTACATCTCTGTTAAGAGTTGTTATTTCTAAGGACAATTTTCCTTATTTTTTTTTCCCAGTTAGTGATGAATGACAAAACCACCCAGGGCTTTTCTATTTGCCTAGGAAATGATTTACACAGCTCAAAACACTCAAAAATTTCACCTTTTCTTTTATGTTTTTCAGGTCATACTTTTAATCTTTGAGTCCAACCCACCAACTTGGCCCCTACTCTTAGTGTTTCATCAGTTCGTAGTTCCCATATCCACCTGCCAGTCATGTTCTACCTCTTTTACCTGTCTTCTCTTAATTTTTTCTGTATTAGGTGTAACCATTCAGCATTTGCTATCAAGGTCAGTCACAACAAAGCTTAATGCTCTCAAGCCAAAAAAAAAAAAAAAGGAAAAAAGAAAAGAAAGGATGTCCTAGCATTCCTTCTGGCAAATTAGGGAATTAAATTATTTTAGTGCTGCTAAGCATGGCTATTTTATAATCTCACTAGATGCATCAATTTGGCACACAACTATGGATGTTCTTTTATCAAGAAAATAAAATTTTTGCATTATAATGTTAACATAATGTTCCTCACATCTAACAGTTACACTTATTGCATTAAAGAAATAAAGCCACTTATGGATTGCAAAAGCTAAACTACAATTACACCTAAAATTAATATTCAAGCATTAGAAAGTCCTGTCTTGAAGAGTGATTGGAGAATAGCTTCCTGCAGTGAAATTTAACAAAAGGTTGCTTGAGCTCAAAATGTAAAAGTGTAATATTACATTGGCCTGGATGACAACATATAACATTCATAATTTTAAAACTCAATATGGTTCTCTAATTCAATACAGATGGTTGTAACAAGTCACTCAGTGTCTGAGTGACATAATTAACATTTTGCTTGTTAGCAAAAAATAATTGCTTCACTTATTCATCCTGGGCTGTTGAATACAGAAATAGTTCCTGGTTTAAACTTGACTTTTCCTTTCAGTCATCAGTCATTTTTATTAATAACCAATTGTATCACAAATATGTCTCTCATTTTGTATATCAGTGTGAGAAGTTAAGCCATAGAATTCTCAGTAAGGATGTTTATTTCTTTAAATATGCATTAACTAATGAAGCACCACAGACAGTACTTCTGTAGCATATGACACAATGAATGAGAAAACACTTTAAGCCTTTCATTTAGAAAATCAGAAAGGTTCATACCCCCTAGATTCCATCTGTATTGGGATTTACGTGGAATAGGATCATCAAAAATATACAAGGTACACTTTTCTAGTGGTACCTAGGGGCTAATATTCTCATTTTGAGACATGATTCAGTTTCTCTTCCACAGAGGTAATACCACTGGATGGGACAAGCCTTAGGGGTGCTTCCCGATAGACTTGTCAGACTGGGTTCTTGGAAGAGGAAACAAGTTCTAGACCCCCCTTCTCTCAAGGGGGCAACTCATTTCACTGGGACACAGAACTGGTACTTCCTTCTTCAGGTGTCTGGAAAGAGATACCTCTAAGAAAAGACTTCGGAGTAATTCTGAATTATGAAGGTTTTATCCAGGTACTTTGCATCTTAAAGAGGACAACCCACATCTGTTACCACGTTGGAGCGTTTTTTGTAATTTTCTAATTTTAACTGAGTCAGTATTCTGCTGAAATCTCCTTACTGAGAACCTAAAGCTCACAAAGCAGTCAAAAAGACAGATAAGCATTGATTCACTCTACACAACCAGCAGACAGGGCAGAGATAAATTTGAATTAATAAATTTTATGCCCACATTAATCCTATTGAGATGAGATGTTATTCTGAACATCTAAAAAAGGCTACCTGAATCTGAGTCTTATTTTTAATTAAACATTTGTTTTCAATGAAACTTTCTAATGTCCATATAAAATCAGTGCATAAATTTGTGTACTACATAAAAATAGGATTTTAATCTCATATCAAAGGCCTTCTGTATAAATTGAGTCCAAATACGTGTGTTTTAATGTATTGTGGGAATACGGGAGAAAATTTCCAAGTTCCTGCCAGCTGTAGCACACATTATAGTACAAGAGAGAAGTGAAGAAAAATTTCCTTTAACGAGCCTGTGGATACAGAAATAGCAAGGAATATTACCCCATCTGAGTTACTCAAACAGTTTTAAATTGCCCAATTTAAAGCTTGTCCAGAGGCCAAGTTTAACATCTTATGTACTCCTGCAAGCAGTGCAATGTGATTTTTTAATGATCAAAGGTGCTTGATTTCATTTTGATGACTTACTATAGTATAGCATGTCCCAACACCATTGTAGGTCAGAGACGCAATATGGGTTCACAAAGGTTTTAACTACTAAATTGCTCATGCTATTTCCTCATCCTTTAGATCTTCTTTCCAGAAATACACCAGTCTAATAAATATTAAACTTGAGATTATATGACTTTGATAAATGATCTGAGAATTCACACTGCCTACTCCACTCCATACAGCAGTGCGTTCAGATACTGATTACATATAGAACAAATATATATGTGTATATATATACATATACATATATATGTATGCATATATATATGTGTGTTTATGTGTATATATGTCTATGTATGTAGGCTTACATATCAGGAGTTTGCCTCCACCCTTCAACTATTCTCACATACTTCTTTCATAACAGGTGCTCCTTTTTTATTATGAAGTTAAGACTTGCATTTCTGTAACTGTGCAGGATAAGGAAGCCAAACTTACGTTTAGAGAAATTTCTATCAAACATGTTATTGCTTATGTTTGAACGGCAACCTGGCACTTTTCTTTTAAAGTCAGGTAAACACACACGATTGGACGGACCTACAGGTTTTGACAATACAGTTAACAGTTTCCAGTGAGGTGTCAGTAAAAGTGCTTTTGTTATAAATGGATGTGAATACGTATTTACCAACTTGTAGTGTTGGTAAACACATAAAGAGTTTATGTACTTAAAATACGTAAGCGTTTAGTAAAGTGTTAATGGCTCACGTAATGCCAGTCCTTTTCAGTTGGGTCTCTCATTGTGTCACCTATTCCCTGTCATTATTATAACTTAATATCAAAGTGATATACTTTGCAATAGGTTTGAAGTCTGCATATGAAATTACAAAAGACTGAAAATAACATTTTGTTTTCCTTTAGAGAATGCTGTTTCATACAGTGAAATTGAGAAGAATCTATATTGATTTTAACATAAATTAGAATTATTTCTTTTATTTTCAACCTGGAATGTCCAGTACAGACATGGTACTTTCATGATCCTAGGCAATGCAGCAACTGCAGTTGGCCTGGAGGCAATTGAAGTAGTATGTGTGTGGAGAGTTAACAAGCCACAGGGGACCTGGAACATGAGCAAAGGCATAACCATCACAACAAGCCCATGTTTTCTTACAGCCAGCTTGCTGTTGTAAGGTCATAGGCTGTAAAGCTGTGGTTAGTGAGAGAAATTAGTCATGAAAACAGCATAACCCAGTGGGGATTCATAATACACGAATCAAGCCCAATTTTTGTTTGCTTAAAAGAAGCTGGCTTTAAGAAAAAAAAATGCAAACCAAACCAAAAAAAAAAAAAAAAAAAAAAAAAAAAAAAAAAAAAAAAAAAAAACCCCAAACTTCTTCATAGTATCTTAGTGGCATAAACTCATGTTTGGGAAGGTTTCTATCAAGTGCACCATGTTAACTAACTCCAGGACATGACAGTCCAAAAGTAAGAATAAAAGTGAGGAATTCAGTACTAAGGACACTCCAATTCAGTCAGGAAAACAACCACACCTAGTAGGAGAAACTATGTTGTCTTCCTCTGAAAGCCACAAACCTTTCTAAATGCAAATTTTTTCATGGGGTGGTGTCCACTGAAAAAGGAAATGCAGAATTCTGCAGAATTTAACAGTTGTCAAAGAGTTGTCAGAATATAAAGGCAGTAACTATTTGGGATATCTGTGTAAGTGTGCTGCTAATGGGGTGTTACTGAGGTACCTACGCCGTGATGATTCACTGCCATTAACACCTACAACAAACATGACTAAATCAAAAGGCAGCAACTGCTCATATTTTAAGATGAAAAATGGGGACTTGGGAAACAAACCCAAGCAGCACCAACCAACAATCTGACACCAGTTACCAGGCACCGGCCTGACACCAGCTCCAGCAGTTGCGTCTCAAGGATGTTCCTGGGGTAGAAATATTAAGATAGCAAATGCAGCAATAGTGCAACTGTCACTGCCATCAGTGCAATATCTAGGAAACAACATGAATATATAACTATAGCAGTGCAAAGCCTGATAAGCAGATTGTGCATTTAAAACTCAGATATTACAAGACAGCGGGAAAAATGTCTGGAGAGTTCATTTGGTAGGATTCCTAAGCAGTAGATTTCCTTCATCTTTGAGGTCTGTAGCACTTTTGCATGTTCAAGTAGCTTTTTTGTTGCACAGCTCTTAAGTTGAACCACAGTCACAGTTTTATTGAACAAAGACACACATCAGCCCAAAGAGTAACACCTGCGAGTAACTATTAAAAGAACTGTTTAAGGTAATGAAAAGGTGGATTGAAAGAAACACCACGGATAAATGAAGATTAGTCAGCAAAAGGAGAGGTCAGCCGTTATCCACACCCTGAGAGCAACTCAAAGGTGTAAGGACATATGAAAGGAGACTGAGAGCACAGAAATTAATAAACTATTTTCTAATAGAAAAATAGTTAAGTATTGGAATAATTTACTTAGGAAAGTTGCTGAACTTCTATTACTGAAATATATAAGACTGGACTAGAACAATGATATTTGGAATAGCCTTGCTAAAGTCAGACCAGATGATATATCAATATGTCTCCTAGGTGTTTTCTATTTATTTAAGGTTAAATACAGACCAGGATAAGTTATAACTCTGCACAGGGCATGTACACTTGTTAAGTCTGTCTTGAAGATACAATATGGATACATGCCAATTAATTATTTTATTTTCCTGGCTCACAGGTAAGAGCCATAGCACTGCAATGGGCAAATCCATGTTAAAAAGATCTTCAGCTACCCAGGAAAAAGTGGGTGTCGCATTGAGAATCTTTCTTTGCAATCAGGGACAGTACCAAGGAATAGATTACACCAAAGAGAATGACAGTGCCTGGCAACAAAGGTTTTCTTTGTCGTTCTCAGTGGGACTGTTCAACACAGAGAAATAGAAATCAGAAGGGCCATGAGCACACACACAGCCATTTCATAACCTAGAAATAAGAACGCCCTCTGGTACTATTATGAATGATTTATTGAGTATGGAATTACCTACTGGAAGTTTAGAAATGGTAATATCATCTATTAAAAGATGGTTAAAAGAGCAAAACAACGAAATACCTTTTCTTTCTTTAGCTGTAAATCCATGTAAAAACTACAGTATAAAATACTTTTCCCAAAAGTTTCTGCTAGCTCTTGCTATTTTTATACAAAAAATTTTAACTAGAGAAGATGATTGTGATAACTTCAAACATTTCTTTCAGAATATTAAATTATTAGCATATACTCACAATATTAGGAATGTACTGATAAATAAAATGTAAATGTTTTTATTCTAAGGGCCATACAATTATTGTTTTCTTTACGAAACTTGATTTCTAGAAAATGTCTTAAAGGAATGGGAAAAGCATAGAGGTCAATGATCAAGGTTCTTCTCAAGAGTATGAAACGGAGGAAATGAGAATGAATAATTTCAGAATAAAAAGAAAAAATACTGCAACTGAATAGCTCAGACAATTTTTTTGTTGTTTTACAAGCTTTGTGTAACACTACATTATACTATTAGAAAAAGGCACTTAAAATTCTATTCTTGTTACTATAAAATCAGAAGTCCAGTGGAACATTCCCCATTATGTACTCTGAGCTTCTCATACTATTGCAAATATTTACCATCTACCTTTCCAGTGGTGCTGGAGGTTCCCCCATTACCGCATACCTATGGATTTTTTTTTCCTCTTGTAAATAGGACTAATAATACCAAATTGCTTCATTAATTCTAGGAAGCATTGTAACTGTAAGGCAATTACCATGTGCTTAGATGTATTGATTCATTTTTTAGAGTCATAGAAGCTGTAGTGGTTAAATATTATTCATTTTGATCTCTTAAAATGAAGGCCTCAAGGGTATATCTAAGTTCATGATGTAAATTGAATAACTATAGCAAATGATTTTAAATGCTTCAGATAAAGTACATTAGACTTGCAGAAATTTATTCATCACTATTCATAATTCAGGGGAATAGATTGTTAGAAAGCTAATGAAGAGCTTCTTATCTTTATGTTACATGGATTTACTAAAAGCCTAACAGAGATTGAATATGTCTTACTTCCAGCAATATATTCAAGGACCTTTAGTATTCCTATTAAGCAACACATTATAACAAATAACTACAGGATATTAACATTTTTAAGCAGTTCAACAGAGGAGATATTGTGAGAAATAAAGCTTTTTTGAAACATAGTGGAGTAAACAGAGTTCAAATTCAGAAGGACTGAAGAAAGGAGTAGGCAAAAGTAAACTTAGAGAAGTGGCAATGACAATATCACAGTCTCCAATTTCCTTAAAAAACATTCTATGAAATAAAGGAGAGATTTCAGTAAAGCTTCTGCGAATTTCTATGACTGTCATTCATTTTTCAGGGCTGTACATAAGGGTGTCACTATTTCCATTATAAACCTCTGTTTTAAAGGAAGTGTAACAAAATAAGCAAAACTGTGGGTTTCTGCACAAAACTGTCATATAAAAGCTCATCCTGGGAATCTATCTTACAACTTATTTAAAAAAAAATTAGATTTTTGCAATAAATCAAGATGAACATGTTAATTATTGTTTTTATGTTTATGACTAATTTTTAGTACATTCTGGCTTCCAGTAAGGAAGCATCTTGAAAGAAATTTGATAGTGAGATAAGCTGAGCATCCATTGTTTGGAAATCAGCCCTTACAGGAATGCTGATATGGAGAACCTGAAACTAGATAAACTCCAAACAGTTCAGCCAGCAATTTTTATTACAGATGGCCTATTTGCAAATATGAAGATGTATTATGCATGCATTTCTTATCATTGCATGAACCTACAGAGAAGACATAGCAATGAAATTACTAAGCATTAGGAGCAGGCTGTGATTTTATTGGCTAATTTTGGATCAGCAGCCTGAACTCGACTAGTGCAATAATTTTGAGAAGGAAGATATAAGATTGTTAGGCTCATTGGATGATAGACATATTCTTCAAAAGAATAATCTTCCTTATTTATCATCTTTTACAGAAAAAAATCATGTACTAGAGCCAGATTAAAACAACCAGGAAAGAATGGGCTGATGAGTAAGAGGCCTCAGTCTTTCCCCATTGATGCTGTATTTTGCTGTCACAATGGAAAATGCTTGTACTCTGAGATGCCCTGTAACTTGCCTGCTGGGGAGTTATTCAACACAGGAAAAGTGCATCCTCATTTCGTGGAGGGCACATCATCTCACCACATAACCCAAAGTGAATGTTCCACTATTACAGTTTCCAAATGTATGGCTTGTACTCTTCTACTGAAATTTAGACTGCTTCCATCCCTGATATTATTAAGATTCTTCTGTCTTGTTTTTATAGTTCTAGTTCTAGTTCTTTCTGTGGCAAATGCTGGGATTTTAGCATCATCAAATCCATGCCTCTCCAGTTTAGAGACAAGGATATCATGTGGGACAGTGTCAAACACTTTACATAAATCCAGGTAGATGATGTTTGTTGGTCTTCAGGGAGGCAGTCCTTGGATGGTGACCTGCTTTCTTGGGCCCCTTTTTTTTCTCTGGGGCTTTATCTCACAGTAGTCTACCAAGTAGATCCCTAGAGAGGCCAAAATATGCTCTCCTGAAGTCCAGGGGAGTGAGGTTGCTGTGCACCCTCCTCTCTGCCCTAAGGAACTTAACTCCACCATTTCTTGGTCGCTGCAGCCAAGGCTGCCCTTGACCTTCACATTGCCCACCAGCCCCTCCTTGTGATGAGAACAAACTCTGGCGTAACACTTCCACTTGTTGGCTTCTCTATCAGTTGGAGAATGAAGTTATCACCAATACGTTCCAGGAACCTCCTTGATTGCTTATTGCCTGCTGTGTTTTCCCTCCAACAGATAATCAGGGTAGTTGAAGTTTTCCATGAGGGCCAGGGCTTGTGACGGTGAGTCTGCTCCTGCCTGTCTGTAGGTGGATGAGTTGTTGCACCACCTGGTGCAACAGCTTAGCAGACCCCCACCATAATGATTCCCTGTCCCTGTCCTCTCTTTAACCCTGACCAGTGTCAGGAAACAGGAAACAGGTAAGGGTTTAGTGGAAAATATGCTGCTGCTGGCATCGGTGAGACAATAAATGACTTGAAATTGCTGTAAAGATGCATTGAGGGGGATCTAGAGACAGGCACAAAGTGACACAACTTTCAAAACTGAGTAGTCCGATTGACTAGCCATGACAGAAGTACAATATAATGGAACAAGTCATTCAACATTTCTTTTAAAGGAAATGTAATCTTTTTCTTCACAGAGGGACACATACAGATGTGAACTTAAAATGTAAATTGATTGAAAAAAATCTGAAAAACTAATAATGAAGGGGATAAAGCAGATACCAAAGCTCAGTTTGATATAAAATGATATTTTTCATGGAGCATTATAAATAATTATCACCTAACCCTCCTTCAAAGATTTAGGCCAGCTCTTACACAGTATTGTAATGGCGGAGGAAAGCATCAGTTTATCATTGTAGCAGAGTGGTGACAGAAGTACCTTCCAGCCCACTCTGAATTGCTAATAGAATTACACACTGTTTCAAAGCACAGGGAGTGATTTTTTCCTTATGTAGCATTATTGATATTAAATGCAAAATGCTATATTAAACATGCAAAAAAATGTTGATGTCGCGGTGCAGAACATGAGATAGCAAGTATCCCAACATAAAAACAGGATTATAATTCGATTAGAGGTTTAAGAAGAGTGGATACAGAAAGAATATTCAAGAGAAAATTATATAAGAATATAAATATGTAGAGCTTAGCCAAGCCATAACAATTGGATACAATATTTGCTTTTATGTATTTCATAAACTATGTGTAAAATAGGTTCAAATGGTACAAAAAAGATTGAAAAATTACATTAAGTCATGAGCACTGTGTGTTTACTTTCAAGTTGAGACTAATATGCCCCTGGAAAGAGATCTGCAAATATTATCACTAAATGTTATTCACTCCCTTAATTTTAGAATACAGATTCTGGGAGAAGCACAAAGAATACAACTTAACTGGCCAGACTGAGGCACTTTGGACTTATTGAGCTCCTAAAACGTGCCTGGGATGTGGATCAAGCCCAGTGAGCCTGATATCACCCAGTGACCAGTGTCAGACCTGCCCTGGGATGGCCAGGCAGGGCCATGGGAACAAGGATGAGATGAGGTCAGAGCAGGTTGGCCGGCAGCACCAGGGTGACATGGGCAAGGCTGCGGCTCAGGTGAGGCCCAAGAGCTAATTGTGCAACAGAAACTTAGAATCCTCTTCTAGCTCAGCATTTTGGTACCTACACTCATTATTCCTCCTTTTAATGGAAATGTCTTCATATTTCTCAGTATTACATTTCCTTTGACACCTTTCATCCCATTTCTGAAGCAGGTCCTGAGTTGTTTGAAGCTTGCTTGTTAAAGGCTCAGTACTCATCTGTTTCAGTCCGTGTCTTCCTCCCTAAATACTTGGACATGAAAGCTAGATAATTAATCAAGCTTAAAAGCTATAGAGAACTGAAAAACCCATGACATGCTCAACAGGACAGAACTTAACTATTTTCCATACCTAATAACAGCACCTTCTCAATACATGCCTGTATGTGCTTTTTTTAAAGCAACTTTCTAAAACCTTCTTAGTTAAGGCAGAGGTGTGTGATTTGCAGTTTCTACATAAATCAGTGACAGGGCATCTGGAAGTTCAAATTAATTATCCAATTCAGCACAACTGGTATTACTGATTTTGCGTAACCTAATGGATAAATGGCTACAAATGGTTCTGGGCTGGGTCACAAGAGGGTTTATAGGGGCACACAGATGGGGAGGGATGTGTTGCTTCCCTTGTACTGTTCTGCAGCAACTGTAACATAGTCCATACTTAGAGTAAGCTTAGGGGAAAAGGAAAATGGGACAAAAGGGCTAAACTGAACTTCTGAGTCAAGAACTTCTGAACTTATCCTGGCAATATACAAATTTATGAGAACATTATTGTGTTGAATGTGTCTCTCATTGCTTTATTATTTCAAATATCTGTTCTGAGTAAAGCAAACTGATGAAATACACCATTTTCTGAGCTAACAGAGAAGTCAAGATCTCATTTTTGTAAAAAAACAAAGGTTGAAACAAATAAAAAAATCTTCCTTAGATTTCTAAATGATGTACCATAACCAGCTCGTTTTTATACAGAAGCAAATATGTAATTTTATGATATTTTTTACTTTCAAGGTTATCAGCCTTCTTTAAAGTGCAATCAAGTTATAATATACACTAAGTGCTATGTTAATATTAAAAGAAATTAATTTGGCATGAGCACACTCTGCATCAGAATCCTACCAGTGTACATCAAAGGATATCTTGAAGTTTTAAGGCTGTAGAGTATCTAAGTTGCACAAACGAAGTTAGCACACTTTGTCCACATGTTGCATTCCTCTGATATTCTGGCTGAGTTTCTGTTTCTAAAATGCCTTCCAGATGCCATCATTGCTATTACAGATCTAATCCAAGTTTAGAATACCTAAACTGGAAAAATAAAAAAAAAGAAATGAAGAAAAAAAAGAAAAAGTAGTAGAATCAGTTCTTCAGAGACTGGGGTAATCATTTGGGAATAAGTTTTAAGACTGTCTTACATTTATAGTTACTGAAATATAAAATCCAAGAAGAAAAAGACCTGCTTTATCAGGATTTTATGATGATTTGCTATGTGTTTGTACTACTTTATGATTACATAGTCCCCCTCACTGAAAAGCAGAGATTTTATAATTTGGATTTATTCAAATAATAGCAGTAAATAAAGTTTAAAAGTGCATTTCCTTACAATGGAAATTAAATAAGAAATTAGAGATTTTTATTTGTTTCCCTAGACGATAAATGCAATACTGTTCAGATATGATGTCGTTTTCAGTCCTATAAACTGCATTTACAACTGGGCTTTACCAACTTGTTGGGTTGATAATGCAGCCACATATCAAAGTGGTGTTGTCAGATGACTATAAGAATGATGCTGACTCTTGGAAACAGATGAATAACCTCAGATTTATTTATTCTAAAATGAACTAAAAGCAAAGAAATTAATATTCTATAATACCAGACTTTGCAAAGGAACAATAGAAACACTCAATGTACATTATACTGTGAAATTATGCTCCAATATTTGTATATATTAATTAAATATATACTTCTTTTACAAAATAGTAATATTTTTGTGAACAGGAGTTGCTCAAAACTTGTCCTGTGCATATTAATGCAGAATAAAGCATATTTGAAAATGTCCTGTATTGTACTGATAAGGCAAATTTCTATAGCAAAGTGCTGTGTAAAAGAAGGAAAACTGCTTCATACACTCTATTGTAGAGTTACATTTTAAGGCATAGGGATGTTTTAAGAAATTAATCCTTCTATTTCATTATAGTCATATGACATAGTTAGTCTTCCTATTTGTGATCATATGGTAACATGAGAGGTTACATCCCTTTTTATTGAACAGATAGGAAATTACTGCTTTCTGTCCACGCAGTAAAACCCTGCAGACCACACAAATTCAAGTCACAGAGTATAAACAAGCAGAATCTGCACGGATATCTTAATATTTGAGCTGCTGTAAGTAAAACTATGGATCAGATGGCGCCACTTAGTATTTTACATCAGGCCGGGCAAACAAAGGAAGATATATGGTTTCACTATTCTTTTTTGTCAAGGAAGATTAGAGCTACAATAACTGCAGAATCACCAAACTGATGATACACATCGGTTTGTTTAATCAAAAGTGCTTGAAATGTTTACTATAGAAAGGGATAGAAGCCTACCCTTTCGCTGCAGCTTGATTCACCCAAGCATGAATAATCATCCGCCTAGCACACACGTCCTCCTTCTCTCATTCATGTCTATGGTAACACTTGATAAGACACTCTGTGACCCAGTGACCCAGCTGAGGCCTCCAGCACCCGATGGGAGCCTACAAAAAAGGTGGAGAGGAACACTTTACAAAAGCATGCAGCGAGAGGACAAGGGGGAATGGCTTTAAACGGAAAGAAAGTAGATTTAGATTAGATGTTAGGAAGAAACCCTTTGCTGTGGGGGTGGTGAGGCACCTGAAGAGGTTGTCCAGAAAAGTTGTGGCTGCACTCTCCCTGGGTGTGTTCAAGTCCAGGCTGGATGGAGCTCTGAGGAATCTGGTCTAATTTAAGGTGTTCCTGCCCATGGCAGGGGATTGGAAAGAAATGACCTTGAAGATCCCTTCCAAACCAACTCTGTCTATGATTCTATGATATACATGCACATATATTTAATTATTAAATATATTAAAATCCATAGGTGAAATGTACACAGTTTTGCCAATTTCTTCACATCTTATTTTTAACAAGACAAAGAATACAGTGAAATTTATACAATCAACACTACTACTACTATTTTTACGTAGCTACCCACGTTTTTCTGTTCATATTGTGCATACATGTCTCTACAGCAGCACTTCTGTTGGGCAAACGCAAGGGGAGATCTCTTACAATCAAAGCTGAACCTGATTTTATTGTGCACAGTGCAAGCAGTGTTCATGTAGACATGTGGGCATGATGCGACTGAAGGACTGACATTGCCAGTTTGAAGCACAGACCTTCTTGAACAGTTTACCATATTGTCATTATGGATCAGTGCTTCAAAGGATTCAATACAGCTCTTACACTGTCATTGCTGTCTTTGCTTTCACTAGTTCCCTGCTCTAAGCAAACAGTTTTTTCACTGAGCTATGTCATTTTATATTTTAAAGAGCTTGAGTATTCATTTTGAAGCACAATGTACAATCACAGAAATGTGCTTAAATTTAGATGAGATAAAACATTTTCAAAAAGATAGTATTTATTACAGCATGAAAATTAGTGTTTAAAAGTTATGTCCTACAGCTCATGTATAGCCATCCATCCATCCAGCTGCAGGGTAACAGTTTTTGCTTTTAAATGTATTTTTTATAATAGGAACCCATTTCATACAATATTTCTAAAAGTCTTGTATGAAGGCTGTATCTTATGTCATCTGTCACATAAAAGGATACAGTTAAGCCTTTATTGTCTCAGCTAAGAATTAGCAATGAACTACACCTGTGATTCTTATATGTTATATAAATTATTATAAAATTTTAATAAACACTGGGTATTGATAGATGTAAAATATATTAAACTTTGCTATTGGCAGGTGAAGAAGCCGTATACTGAAGACTGGACCATGTTCACTATCAAAAGAAAGTTTAAGACCTAATTGTTTACAGCAGTGTTTGTGATAATTTTCTTTGACTTGCATTAGCCTTAATCTTCACAACATATGAAAGGTACAAGATATTTCATCAGGCAGTATCTGTCAGTATAATAAGTAGCATATTCAACCAGAAAGAGGCCTTTAAAAACCCAGACCCACTGCACCAAATCAAAACAAAACAATAAGAACACAACTTACTTTTTCATAATGGATTAGGAAAATAAGATGTCATTAAAAAGATGATATTATAGTAAAGTCCATAAAGGGGGAAAAAAGAGTTTACAGCAAGAAAAATTGTGTGCACTTTGCTTCTCTAATGAAATTATTTCCACATTATAAAATGTGAAGAAAAAAGCCCAAAACCAAACAACAAAAAGCAAGGTGCATGACTTTCATCATTCAAGCACTTCTGCTCTCTGGAGAAGTTGCTTTTTATTGTCAGTTTCAATAGAAAACTTGTGTTTCACCCAGTCCTGAGCATTATTAATCAGCCTTCTATCCTTAGTTCACCCTTCAAAATCTGAACTCCTTGGACGAGGGTTCTTATACAAGCCTCTTGTCATCTTGTCATAATATGAAGTTTGTATTTCCTGGCATAGAATTAGAAAATTCCTCTAAGTGATAAGTCCAAAATACTTCATTTTCCACATTAAATGAGTCATTTGTTAACACTTGAAAGCAGTATCTGGAATTCTTTTACCATTTGGAATTTGCCAAACTTGCTGATTTTATTATCTTGTGGAGGTAAGTATAACTCCTCTTCCCATTTCTTAAACCTTTAGTGGAAAACTGAATGGGCTTGCTTGCATTTCTGTTGTTACTGGTCAGCAGTGAAATGCAAAGCCTGGATTTTATGGGTGTTGAGCTCCAACAGTCTTCACAGATGTCAGCAGATGCTGAAGTTTATCTGGTTTTGAAAAATATCTGGAATCCATCCCACCAAATTATTGTGTCTAACTGTAACCTATCTTCAAAGTGTAACTGAAGATATTTAAAACAGCACACTAAAGGTATATATATATATATATATATATAAAGAAAAGAGGAGATGCAGGGAAAATTAAGATAGCAATTGCAATGATGTAGCCTGGGGGCATGAACATTAGGAAAGCAACTTTTGGACTGAGATACAAACTGTAACCAAACAAGTGTCACTGTGAAAGTCACTCACGTACAAAGCCTGGGTTGAGTGGATAGTGACAGTGAAGGGCTTACTGACAAGTTTCTGGAGTTTAATTCTTCCATGATGCTCTCATGTGCACGTTATATCATGTGGTTAGAATAGGAGGGGGAGGAGAAAGTGGATTTTTTTTTTTAATTTGCAATGATTGCAGATAATTTTGCTTCTTCTCATAAATGAATTTATTCTAATCTTATGCTGTGTGTGGTGTAATATCATAACACAAATTACCTTTATTATGCATCTACAGTAACTTCATTCTGCAAATGGATAAACCCTACTTGCAGCTCTCCTTTTCAATAGGGTTTGGGACTTGACCAGAGGATACATGTTGGGATGCTACCACTGCACATTTTTCCTCCTCTGTTGCATACATGCACGCAGCCACATGAGAAGTATCTCTTCCCAGATTAACAGAGAGAACATGTGCACTGTATCTGTTTGCAGCTTCAAAAACAATGAGAGAGGAGCAAGTTCAAACCAGCAAACTTCACACCTAAACTTGTGATCTTATTTGTATGCTGAATATAGTAATATGTAAATATTACTTCTTGAGCACAATGAAAGCTCCTAAGTATTAGAACTCTTGGGGTGTCTCTTTGCTCCATTATTAATGGACTTAAAACATGCCCAACCCCTTATGCGGTAATTGAAGCTTACACTTTTATTATGTGAGATGGAACAAAATAATATGGATATCTTTCCATATATTCAAAGCTTTACAGAAGCTTTATTAACTGAGTTGAATGAAATTAAAGGAATTATTTCTCAGTATTGATGACTATTAAAGATGATGATGAAATCTAACCAGTTTATGGTTGTTCTCCAGAGTGACTGAATCTACTTCTGCTTTTTAGCTTTTACTGTAACAACAACAATATTTTTTCCATATCAAATCCTGAATGGTAGTTCAGGGACCCTTTATAAAAGAGTGTGGGTTAGGGTCGCTGCAACACCTTACTTTCAGCTGTGAGAGCACTGTTCTTCTGGGGAAAGGTGGATCTTCTCGGGGAGTTGAGAAAACACATCTTTTGGAAGCTGTTGGTGAGCAAAGAAAAATGTGGGAATGACCAAACATGCAGAAAAATTCTAAATGCTTGTTTGTGGACTTACATTCAAGGACTGATAAAGCTAATACCAACTTTTCACTTTAATTCCTGTTCAACACGTGAAAGGCAAATAAATCATAGTAATCTCCCTTCCCCTTAGAAAGTTCTGTGGGAAAAAAAAAATTAAGAATACGCTTTAATTTTGCCCTTCTTCAATACTTTCAAGTTCAATGCAACACAAGATAGTAGTTTCAGAGTTAATTATAGATAACAAAATTTAGAGGAGAAACATTAATGTTAAGGTCTCTGTAAATCTATGCTAAATTAGCTCATCAGCTGAACTAAGTATTTTTAAAGGTGTATTTAAAAATTGAATTATATCCTGCTTACTATAAAATCATGCGTACTCTCCTACTGTATTTATACCTTCTGCTAATGTATGCTCTAGTATAAAACTGCTAGTGCAAAAGGCAATAGCTCTGAAAGAAATCAGCCTGGAAGTAGCTCACAAAAAGCTAGAAGAGTGGCAATATTCTCAGAAAGCTGGAGAATAGAAAACCACAAGCAATAAATTCATTCTTTCTACTTCACTACATTCTACTTCCTCTCTGTTAGAGTTCTGGATTCATGACAAAGCTAATGTAAAATGGGAAAAGTAAAAAAGAAAAAAAAAGACAGTTGCCTTTCAAAAGAGCAATATTACACACCGAAGACATTTGTCAAAATATACAGGCACTGGAAATCTAATTCTTTTTCTTTTTAACTTCTTTTTTTCTTCTGAAATATGGGATGAATCAAGCATACAACTCAGAGAAAAATCTCATTCTTGTTATTATTTGTAAGATACATACATCACTTAAGGTAGTAAGGCAATGGAGCATGACGTGCTAGATGTTTGGAAAAAATGATGGATGGTCAGATTGATAAACAAGTTTTCTCTTCTCTTCACTTCACTTCACTTCGCTTCTCTTTTCTCTTTCCCTTTCTTTCTTTTTTTTTTTTTTTTCCTTTAATTTTATCTAAAAAAAAGGCAAAATAAAGACATACTTGAGGTTTGTGCTTTGGACTGATCTTCTTAAGAGACTAATTTTGCACTGGTTAACTTAGTAGAATCCCAGACAATGGCATTAGTGGGTTTAATATCAACTTTTAGTAATATCAGCATTTCTTTTTCTTGATCATATGTGTCTTTGACTGGCAAAGGTGTTTGATAAATAAAGATTGAACTAAAAAAAAGACAGAAAAAGAAAAATAGACAGCAAAAAAAAACCTTTTGCCATCTTATAGCACATTGAAATAGAACTGATTTTATTTAATGGACCACAACTTCTTTTCTCATTACCTCTGCTTTACAGTTGAGGAACAGAAAATAGTGCAGTAATGCAAAAGATCAACAATATTAGGGGGAAATAGAAGCTTGCTCTCACGTGGCCAGAATAATAACTGTTGATTTGATAAGTATTTATGATTTTACTTAAATATATTTTAGAAATTTTCTTGGTCATATAATGAGGTATTCCATAAAAACAGCCTTGGTGTGTCACAATCTCTGAGAAAAGGTATTTAGAAGTCTGATTTGAGCAAGGACAGAGGGCAGGTCATGGGTGTGCTCTGTAATTTTGTTCTTTTCAGACTATTCTAAAGCTCTATATTTAAAAGAAGGTAATGCTCAATTTATTTGAGAGGTTGAACCATTTTTTTAGCACAACAAGCCAGGAAGCAGTTTACCCTTTGCTGCAAACAAGGTGCTATAAGAAATGATTTCTCAGGCAAGAGATCAAACACTGTGTTATCCTAAGTATACTACAGATCACAGCTCTGGCAGACCAAGGTTACTTTAGATAAACATCCCAGCCTAAAATGAGATTCGTTCCTGTCTTGCAAGTGTTTTATTTACTGCTGGAACAGTTGTTACTGGAAAAAGTTGTGGCTGAGGCCAGATCATTAATCTAAAAAGACAGCTCTTTTACAATCAAAGTTATGGCACAGTTTATTTAAGAAAAAAATAAAAGGCAGAAAACTCTGCTGAACGTTCAAATCAAGTCCATTTCTGGGCAGGCTTATTCTATTTATACCACTTTGGCATTGCCAGAAGCATCAAGACCAAACTCAGACCAGCTCTATTGCGTAGTTCTTGCTGTTCTCCTTAAGTGCCTTCCTTGAAAGGTGAAGGGAAGGCAAAGGGCAACACTTAGGAGCTTTTCCATCATGTAGCCCATCCACGGTGTCATTCATGCTGCAAACACCCTTGCCTGCAGCAACCTGAGTCTGCTCTCACTCATATGGCAAGACATACCTGTGGGCTGTCACCAGGCAAGGAGCAAACTCCAGAGGAAGAAAGGCCACTTTTCTGTGTGGAAACTACACATCTGAATAGACTTATCCCACCAAATCCATATCACTGTGAAGACAAATAACTAACTGGATCACCATGCCCAAAATTGACTGATTACCAGGAATATAAGAACTGGAAAGATGATACTAAGTCAATTTGGGGGAAAAGAAGGAAAGGAAGATGGAAATCCTCCTCCAAGCATCGAGGGTCAAGAAGGTCTTTGGCTTAGTGCTTGTCACATATGTTCATACGCTCAGAGTAGAAAAAACAACTGTCAGAGTGCCAAGATGTGGAAAAATGATGGTGAAGAATTTGACATGTCCCTGTGGCTGTGAGACTTTTTGCCAGAGCACCAGCTTATGACCATGTCAAGAACCATTACAATCAGCTCTAGGATTGTTTCCCCAAACCAGTCAGAAACCTACCCAGACTTGGTCACTCCCCAGAGCTGATCAAAGAGCCTTTTACGGTATTGTCACCAATGTCAGCTGAGGAGAAAATATGGAGCATCAATAAGGTTGTGTTGACATCATCTTATCTTGAGACAATTAAAAAAGGGATTCCAAGGCAGAACTGGACACAACTTTTGAGCATTCAACACGTAAAAGGAGGCAAGTGAAGACACAGTCTAAAATTTCAGTCTAGCACTATTACCCTCACTCAGGGTTTTTGCATAGGTTCATGGCATAGTCATGTGACAAAGCCACTGACATGAGTCTTGAGATGAAGGATCTTTTCCAGCTTTTCAGCATCCTGACAAGAATGGGGTTGGCATGTGAGAACTTCAGAATGCGGAAAATCTGAGACAACTTCAGCAAAAAAGAGGATTTCATGTGAAAGCAGGAGGAATAGGTAGAGCAATATGCCAAGGAATTGCATCAATTCATCCAAGTTGCTTAAATGTTTGTGCTAGGAGAATAAGAAGCTAAAAAGACCTGTCAGCACCATAAATTTTAGGAAGCAGAAATTCAGCTGTCAGCACTAGTGGAAAATTCAAGTGCACAAATCAGTGCATTTCCTGTTGATCTCTCATGACAGAGACCAAGGATCGAAGATAACATTAAGTAAAATTTTAAGTTATCTGGAGGTCATATCTCCAGTTTTAGAATTACTCTTGGCTGTCTAAGCTAAAGATGCACTTTCACTGCCTCAGTAGATGATTTGCATTAAATATAAAACCAGAAAAAAAATGTTAACTTCGACTCATAGGTGATCATGCAGGTTCCTGCTGCAAGTATTAAGTTTGCTGACAAACATCTAATTTGGTGCTCTCTAATACTTATTTTTACATTTTTCAAATTTGTGTATTATAAATTTGCTGAAATATATTTTATCATCTACTTCATGCATCACTTTATATTCTCAGCACCAGATTTTGGCCATTATATCTTTAACGATGTCACAGAAATAAGCAGTTTACCATTACTGCTAGGGAGCGGACCTGGAAAAACAATTTGATTTCAAGAGAATATTTGATTAACTAATATGTATACCAGCATGTGCAACATTGATATTGATTCATGTTTTCTTTATCAGAAACTACTAACTGAATCTCAGTCTTTCCCAGATGATAGTCCTCTTTTCCTGGATCTATATTACTGTTGTGCTGGCTAACAATGTATTTATTCAATGCATATTTTCTGTGAAGACATATTATTGGATTCAGTCTCTTCAAGATGGAATAGAAGTCTGCTGTTCTTTTGGTCTATGTTCTTTCCTCAGTCCAAGTCAGTAGTTAAAAAATCTTCCAATATAGATCTCACGGCACTGGAACATAAAAGCCTTGTAAATTCATTGAGATCTGGCTCCCAGGGAAGAAATGCAAATATAGCTAACATTTGGAAAACTTTGTAGTTTGCCTACATAAATCACATGCAAAAGTTGAAGGTCCCAAACTTTTCTGAGCATGAGAAGCAGTGGGAGCACAGAGAATCTCTAGCACCTCCTAATAAGACTGAGCTACCAAGGTTCTATCACTCCTTAATAACTTTATAGAAGATTATGCTGTTATAAATCAGTAACTTTAACTATTCTGAAAGACATAGACTTATACACTGTTGTGCAATATTACCTTCTTTGTAAATTTGTTTATTCATCCATGAAAAAATTTGACCTAAGGATTCATCTCACAGGAAGAAGTGGTACTTACTTGCACTGCTTCAAACATACTTACGGGAATGACTTGTAGATTTCCCCACTTCTTGCAATTTCTGTCTCTGCTAGTTGGAAAGCATTTTGATTAAGCTTTGCTGAGTACTGAATAATGTCAGTGTACAGAAAAGTTCTGCTAAGCCCTTGTCCACTTCTTTGTCTTATCCAGAAAGAATAAAAATAAGTAATTAACTCTGCTTGGTCAACTCTCATTAGATTTTATTCTAGTAACATCTAAACCACTGTTATTAACCATATTGTACAGTTCATGTGGTAAGCATACATAGCAGATTTTACTGTTGTGAAACATTTATCTAATAAGTGAAGTAAAGCAATCATTGATACAATTTTCTTTTAAGAAAAAAAATTTTTTAAGAAAGATTAAAAAAAAAAAAAAGACAAAAAACCCCCTAGTTTACAAATCACCAGAGATGCTTTGGGGGTCTTTAGAATTAGAGATTAGAAAGATAAAAAATAGACCACCTTCATACATCTCAGCAAAAAGGATATATTTCAAGTCTGCAAGTTGTTAGAAGAATTGTATTTATTTCTCTTGCCATAAACACTTTGGGACTAAAATTCATAGCTTCTTCATCTGAATTTTTTTGGAATATTTTCCTATAATTAACACTCCCACAAAAGCATAGCCAAGAGCAGAAAAAAACTCCCCCTATTAATGAATGTTAAGAAATACTTAGTCAAATTCTCAGGATTTACTCAAAAGATTGAGAACAAATGTGTATTTTAACAGAGTATCAGACAAACTGTAACATCAAAGGCTCTGGAGATTAATATGCAATAATTCATTGATGACCAGAGCCTCACTGTCTGTGGCACAGATGGAATTAAAGGCATAGACACATCTGGATTTGTTTAATCATTTCTCAGTTATAACAGGGAATAAAGGAGACAGCTAAGTTCATTTTTGTTGCTAATGAACATCTGGGGTTCCTGACCGTTCTAACTGTAAATAATATCTGATCCAAAATATTTCACATTCTGCATATTAAAATAATATATCCAAAGATTTAAAGAGAATAACTAAGGGGCAATAGCAATAAAACACAGTGACATTAGGAAAGAATTAACTGCTAAACAAGAAATGAGCCTAGCTTTCTGCCCTGTTCAAGATGAATGTAGTCAAAGGGCATTTATGATAAAAGTGACGCTGACAAGACTGGTTAAAAATTATTCACCCAGGAGATTTGCACTGTTTCTTAGTAGAAATCTGAGGTTCTGATAATGAATATTTCTATGGGATTCCCCATAAATACAAATTTATTTTTTGCCTTCAGAGAAAAGCTAAACTTTTCTACTGAAGAAAATGTCAATTAGCTGTAATGATATTCTAAACTGCATGAACACTTGGAAGATTAACACATTTAAACTCCTGAATGATTGGGATGATTAGTGATTTGCTGCTAGAATATTTTTAAATGTAAAACTATTTAGGACTGGTTCTCTTCATGTTTTCTGCCATACATCTCCCTACAAACAGGATATAAGCGAAACTCCAGGTATCGGTGTGAAGAGCTCCAAGATTCCCTCTCCCTACTATGTCTTTATTGTCTTCATGAAGGATCACTGACGTTTTGGTATCTTCTTACTTTCCCCTAAGACATCTTCTTGAACACAGACATAAACTTACTGCTGTTAGTTTTGAACTCGTCATGTTCTATCTTCCTTGACAACAATTCAAAGAATATTTAAGATTTTCCATTGTTTGTGGCAAGGATATGTTCCATACATACTATGCCAGTTCGGTAGGAAATCTTCAGTGAGGTATAGTGACATTATGACCTAGGTAGAGTGGTTCTATTTAAAAATATATGTGGAAAAAAGGTTTTGGCTTGGGGTTTTTGGATTTTTTGTTTAGTTGTTTCTTGTTTTTTTTTTTTTATTGGGGGGAGGGGAGATTAGCAGAAAAAAAGACTCATGGAAGTTTTTACTTCAGGGGTAGAAAAAAAGGAAAAAGGAGGAAATAGGCACAAGCTGCAGTAAGAGAAATTCTGGCTAGATATTAGGAAACTTTCACAATGAAGCTGCTCAAACACGGGAACAGGTTGCCCAAAACGTCTGTGAAAATTTATATTCTTGTGGAAATAACATAACCCAAACCCAATCTGGATAGAACCCCGAGTAAGCTGATCTAACTTTGAAGCTGGTACCGCTTTGAGTGGAAGAAGTGGGTTCGGACTAGATGACCTACAGAAAAAAGTTCCAAGCTGGATTTCCTTTTGATTGTCATCCTAGTTTTCTTACAGATGCCAAGGGGAGGGAAGCTGCCAGAGGCCAGCGCTGTGGAATCTGCCCCTCTTCCATTAATGCCAGTCCCTTCTGTCCCTCAGGAGAACCAAGTCCCAGTGGTGAGCCCAGCCAAGCCTGGCCAAGTGCGTGTGGCGTGGGCATTGAACCGAAGGGAGCCGAGCCAAGCCCCATGGTGTCTGTGTGCCACAGGCGCTGGCACTGCAAGGAGCTGTGGGGAGTGGGCCGGAGAGGCATGGAGCAGACGATCCAGATTTTGGGGTTTGTCCATCTTTTTTTTTATTGTTTTCTCAGGCTTGGGAAATGGGAATGCCAGCTGCAGCGGCATCCGCCACTTTCTCCTTTGTTTGGGAGGCTGTGTGGCACCAACTGTGATAATGTCCACCATTTTGTCTTTGCCTTGGTGGCCAGGTGGAGCTAGGTCATGGGGATGAGCATGTTTGTGTGTGTAAACCATCCTCTCTTTTTTACACTTTTTTTGTTAATGTTGTTGCTGCTAGTGTTCGTTGCTTATCCCATGGTGGTTTGTTTTCAGGGAACAGTTATCTCACTGGAGGGGGAAGAGGGAAGGGGAATGGCTTGTTTGGGGTTTAACTCTCAGCTGGTTTTAACCAAAACATTTATGATTCAGTTCAATTTATCTTTAAGGCCAAGTTGGATGGAGCCCTGAGCAGCCTGGTCTAGTGAAAGTTGTCCCTGCCCATAGCACAGAGGTTGGAACTAGATGATCTTTAACATCCCTTCCAACATGGGCCATTCTATTTCTCTATGATCTTTAATGTGTCACTAAGCAAATCCATTTACAAGTAAGTGTCATTACAATAACATTTGGAAATTTGCTAAAAACATTAAAGTGCTTTCTTATGATAAAATTTAATTTTTTTCTCTCTTTTAGCTCTCACCTCCTCTATAGAATGCTGTAATAAAGAACATGAGTTTAACCATGGCAAAGCCCAGACCAGGTAATTTTTGTTAAATAAATAACTGAATTTACAAACTATGTAATTAGACCCTTTCCCTGAGGTAAATTACAAAAAGAATGGGACAAACACTTTGCTATTATATTATTTCACTGTTCAACTTTTTAAAAATTGCTGATATGATATTCTCATACAGATTGAAAAGTCGTAACTATAACATAAAATAATTTTGACAAAAAAGTAAGTCCTCAACACTTATGAAATAGAAATGAAAATTCTTGTACAAGCAATTCCATTATTAATTTATGATGGAATTCATGAAAGTACATTGAAAATTTGAGATTATTTGAGCCAAAATATCTCACAAAAGTTACTATCACTTAATTAATACTTATCAGTACCTAATGATTAATCAAAAAATCCTATTTTCCTTTTTTTAATCTTTTATGCAGTGTGAAGAAATAATAAAAAATTCAATAATTTAGTGAGCATCTCAAGTTTAGAGTGTTTCTACAAAAGGTCACATTATTCTCTTTTATGAATAAAAAAATTCTCCTACGTTCCTGTCCACCATATAGTTACATAAATGAATGTGAGTAAAGTCTCTCGAATGTTGTAATTTCCATGACTGTGTAACCTACTTCTAGACTCAGTAATTTCACTTTTTTTTGTTTCTTTATGTGGCCTTCCTCCTCCCCTTGTATAAAGTTTTGATATATTTAAGTTATATTTCTTCTCTTAAGCCTGCTTTTAAAAGGATTTATTTATTCCATCCTCTGCTAGAACCATACTTTGATATAACATGTGTTGTGCAATTACTCTACAAAGACGGTCCCAAATCCCTCTCTGTACCCTCGATAACTGCCTGGTATTTAGTGCTCCCTCTCGTATTATATTTCAGTAAACTTAATGTATTTGCAGCTGGTTTCCCTGTCTGTATCCTTTATACAGATGAGAAACATCAAAGGATTTGGATTCATGACACCTGTTGGATTTCCTTATGTATTTATTTGCAGATTGGAACATTTCTGTTTGACATGTAATCTGCTTTCTGTTTCAAAATAGTTTCCTTTCCATTGACACATGTGATCCTGAATAATTCCCTCCCCATCTCTATTTTGTGGATCAGAAAGCACCGCCCACACCAAAGACAGAAAGGACATGTATAAAAACTTCTGACAGGATGTACGACAGATTTACAGCCTTCAGAGGAATGTGAAAAAGAAGTCACAATGACAGTACTCACAGTGTCTGTCTCCAATTTTGTTTACATTTGTACTGTGCTGAAACCAGGACAATTATCATTACAATTATCATCTATGTTGTGATTATCGTTATTATGACAGTCGATAACAATCCTATCCTTCCCTGTTGTGCAGCTCGCTAAGGTTTATGTAGACCATTGAATTTGACTTATTTTCTTTTGACAACAAAAAATATTCCATTCCTTGATAGATATAATGATTCTATGTAAATTTGTGTTGCAAAAAATATGCCTCTGTCTATAGTTTTAGACAGAAGACGGATCATGAAACCTTAAAGACCACATTTTCTACCAAACCCCTGCTATTTAGCTTGTGGATTGCCTTGGGCTTGGCCTCTCTCCTAAAGACAATCCATGTCACATGACATAATTTCTTCTACTCCATTTAGAATGTGGTCAAGTATTTCCTTTGGCAAAATGCTTGGTTGCCGTTAAACCTTTCACAGTTTGTGAAGTAATGCAAAGCTCCTCTTCTGGTTGAGGCACTCTTTAGATGTGAATTATTTCAAGAAATTGCATAAATGCTACTAAATTTTACTTTCACCTGGTTATATTAGCTCTGAAGAATACAAGAAAGCAAATAAATATAAAAGGACAGAAGCCTTAAGAGTATGTTATATTGGATATAACATCAAATAATGCTTACTTAGTAATCTGTTGTCTTAAAACAATCTTATTGAGTGCATATATGTGCACAGTATTCAACAAAATTTGGGCCTAAGTAGTCACAAGACAGCAGAGAACTTCATCCACTCTAATCTGCCTCAGCTTTTCTTATCCTTGTTCACATTATATTAGGAATTAATTTCAGATGCAATGAGCTGTTTACTCTGACAAACTCAGTGCCAAAAAGGCTTCATCTAAAAATACATCTGAGTCTACAGGGTCTATTAATAGGATGCAAGTGTGATATGCAATGTAAAACATTTAGATTCTTCCTAAAGCAACACAGATTTTAAACTACATTGCTGGTACACTTTGGATGCCCATCATGATAAGAAAGTATTTTTCAAAAGTCCTTGGGTGCTTGACTTCAGTGAGGTTACATGGGGTGTAAGTCAGAACAGTACAGGCCCCAGGAGTTTTATGAGGCATGGCTTCTATAAATTTCTGTTTTATATAATTCCACTGTTTTTTGACTACATGAAATAAAAATTAGTTCCAGAAAAGCCAATTCCTGTTTTCAAGCACAGATCTACAGCCAGAAATAAAATATTAGACTACTTTTTTTTGTGCTCACTTACCACAATTGATTTCTTCTGTATAAAATGGGGCTTAAAACACATTTTAGGCATTACAAAAGATATGAAGACTTAAAAGAATTTTTCATAAAATCATCCAATTCAATTAAGCATTTATTAGGGCGTTTTTTTCCATTAAATAATGTATTTTTGAAAAATATGAAAATACATTCATATTCTTTTATTTTATGAATGACACTTATTTATAGAAATTGAATTGGTATTTTTTGTTTATGTCAAACAAGCCTAGTTAAATTACTAGAAAAGATGTAGAATTGAAAGAAAATGCTTTCTATTCAAGAGAAATGGTCTTGACTAACAGGGTTTTGCACAGAAACCACATCAGCCAGGGATCTTGGTCTTATAAACAATTTGGATCTTGCTTTTACTAATGGTATATATGCTCAGTTTCAAAAGGGATACTCACACTCAATGTGAAACACATGTGGAAATATTTGAGATATAAAAATAGCAATAGACAAAATCACTATAGAATGTGATATAAACGGTCAGATTCTGGAAATATGTTGGGATTCTTTGCACCTAATAAACAGACAATTGACACTCCATGCTGCCACATTAGCCATTTCATTCTCTTAAACTGGAAATCAAGCAGCTGCTGGTTTTTCTGATGAAGCAGAGAAAGAATATCTCTGGTGCTATTGAAAAAGTGTAATAAAGGAAAGAATTACCACATAAGAAATGATGACATCGCTAGAGTGCTGTGAGATTCTGTGATTAAATAAACAGATGTTTGAAGAATTATGTGCCAGCCTATGTAGAGTAACTGGAAATTTGGGTTCTTGGTACTGATCTTATTGTTAATGCCATGTTATTTATAAACTAATGAAAAAGTTCAACATAAACTTAGGATAATATTAATTAGCTTTTTTTTTCCCCTGTGATAAGATTATTCCTGGGGCATATTCTTGTGACACATTGGCCTGGCCTTTTGCTTTCTGGCTTTATAGCTTTTACTGAATTATACTCTTAGTCCTTTCATAAATCCTGTCTTCATTCAGCTTTTGGTTTTAGATGGTGAATAAAATACTTCAACTTTAGTTGATAGAACTAGATCTCCATTTCAAGATAGTAATCCTTTCTGCCACAATTCCACTGTGAACTGGTTTCCTCCAGAGGGTGTCTTGCTAGCAGTTTGTGGAGAATTCTGTTGTGGATGAGACTGGGGAGATCACTGTAGAATGACTTCACAGGAATAGAGACACTGGAAGAAAGGATTTGTGTAGTTGGGTGGCCAGTTCCCTTCTCTGTTCAACCACAGGAACAGGACATCAAGTCCTGCTTCACACCTTCCACACCATTCAGATAGCACTTGAATAATGGAAATTATTTTTCTCTATGTGGCTGTGCCTACGTTAGAGAGTAAACCAAGAGAGTGGTTTTACAGAGTGTAGTTAGTGCTGGTAGTGCAGTGCCCACACCACCCGCATTTCAAGAGTTATATTCCAGAAACCCTCTTGTCTGGTCTCATGCCCTCAATGTGCTGATTGAAGCACATCATCATCTTTAAGGAATTTCTCTTCTGGATTTATTTGCTCTGTAAGGAATCCAGTTTTCATGCTTTGAGGCCATTCTCTGCTGCCAACCACAGCACTATAATTGAGGCAGCCAGGATATTTCCTTCAAAAATGTGTTACTGATAGTGATTAGAATGAGAATACTAGATACACCCTTCATTTTCCTTTTCTACACCAAAATACTGGAGTCTTGGTAGCATCAGAATTGACATGATGCTATACAGTGTAGAGTAAGCCATATGGGACAATTCTGAAACATTAAAGTCATGATGCTGAGCCATTAAGGTATTGCTGGTGGTTTGAATTAAAATTAATAATGAATACAGTTTGGAATAGAAGTATGTGAGCAGCACTTTTTTTCCTTTGTTACTTACTAAGATGTGATGACTTTTGTGATTTGCTTGTAAAAATAGAGAATTCAACTTTGAATTAGTTCTTTAGTCCTCTCTTCATACCATCAACATCTATTGGTCAGCACGGTAGGAATAGAAGAATAGATGATGGAATGTTTGTCCAAAGGACATATGCAACTCCTTAAGAAGTATATTTAGGCCTACACTGTATTATTTAGACACAACCCATATGTAGGGTGTGGTATGGATCTGGACAAGATTGCAATTTCTTGGCACCTAAAATACTTGGTTTACATTGGCCCTATACGGTTTCCAGATTTCTTGGAAATTCTCCTGGAGTTCATACTGATCTGGATGAGGAAGAACATATGGAGATATTAATCCATGCACTCATGAGAGCTTCATGACTGAAAACATAGCTACATGCCTGCTTCCTCAGGGAAGAGTTGGTATATTTTGGTGCTTACTGGAAACCCAGTTCTTGTTCTTGCATCGTAAACCATGTTTCTGGTCCTTTATAAACCTGCTGTGCAAGCACTTCCTCAAATGTTCCTTCTCTTGGGCGACCATTAGGGTATACCTGTGCCCGTTCAGCAGCCCAGCAACATCACCTTCACTCAAGAGGTGCCTCCAATGAAAAACAGTGAAGTAGATTATACTGTAGGGCCTTAAAATATTTTAGGCATTGATTTTCAGAGAATTTTATTGCTCTTGTATCTTCTATTGAGGTAGCTTTTCAAGTGCAGTAAGTACATTGAGCAAAACATCTTTCTGTGATCTGTGTGTGCTCTATGGGTCACATTGTTTAAGCTTTTTAGCCTCTACTTTCAGCACAACAGTGGAAATACTCATAAAACTTGGGCCATAACATGTGCCAATCCTTTACACATTCTGTACTGGCCTACAACTGGGGAAGAGGGGGGTATGGGCACAGAGAGCTCTTGCCAAATTATTTAGGAATTCCCAAATATAACTTCAACATTTTCTGTCACCCACGAGGCCCTAAACCCAGCAATCAATAAGCCAGATTCTTCTCTCACTTATGATTAGGAGTAACTTCTGTAAGATTGAAATTTATTACTTGAGTTGAGCTCTGCGGTCAACAGCCAGCATGTCCTGTGTAAGTCCAGTATGTTTCTATCTAAATTTTTGGTCTATATTTGTACACAGGTCTACTTGCCATATATTGTAATTGAATATTACCCTCTTGTAGTCTATGACAACAAAGATTGTAAATCCTACTGTATTTCCAGTAAATAATATTCTTGCATTTTTGAGTGCTGCTGATTTACAGGTTCTCTGATTTTGGTGGTATGAAAACCACAAAAAAGTGTGAAACTGATGTTGCCTTGGAAATAAAATGGAAGGGACATCCCATTCCAGTTGAGGGGAGACTGATGTGTGTGAAGATCTGTATCCACCTTCAAAAAATAAACACTGAAATTTGCAGCATCCTCACTGACAAAGGGTCATTGTTAAACATTTGAGCAATGATTGCTGATAAATAAATTAAACACAGAACTCAGTGAAACAAGACTGTGCATAAAGTACTTAGAGTAGGTTTACTTGTGCTCAGAGCTTTCCAGAACAAACAGTGAAGTTTGTTGTTACAAGACTATAAATGACCCATCGTTCCTTATAAGAAATGGGAGCTAGCCGTCATGTCTAAGACATATCTTTCAGCCAACAGCGCTTTCTTTTGCCAGGAATTATGTATTGGATAATGTACTAAATTGCTCAAACTTTAATTGATTACACTTTTTTTTTTTCTAATTACACAACCTTCCAGTCAGCTATGACTCCACATCAACAAAATCACCTCTTGTCATTTGCATATCCCTGGTGAATAAAAAGAGTTTTAGAGAGACAACCTATCACATACATCAGCCAGCTACCTTTCTTATGCATCATCCTTGCTGCATGAATTTGTTCAATTCATTTTTAAGTAAATCTACATATCAATATTAATACAGCTCTGTTTAAAAGATTCATGGAGTTTGAAGGCAGGGGTTACCTACAGACCAAGTCTGAAAAATCTCAACTAATAATTTTGTATATGATCTATAACTGTAGTCTGAGCTATCTATTAGAAAGATCCAGTTTCTTTCCCAGAAAGTATCGAGTTTCAATTCTATATGGAGAATCTTCAAAGTTGCGGAATACATACTGTCCATGGGAAATTGCCTTTCTTGTTCAAAAATATTATCCTTATTTTTAGTTCAGAATAGACTTTTTAATAAAAAGGAAATACAGACATAATTTTCTGGAATACAAACAACAAACACAAAACTCAACCAATACAAAAACTTCTATTTCATTGCAAAATAGAGATTTGCATGCTTAATTTCTTTCTTCTGTGACAAAATACAAGCATATGATACTGTCACATCTCATAATTAAACACAAAAGACTCACATTTTCACCTCTGCTCAACGCTTGAGTTCACAGTTACTGTGCAAATTGGACCTACGACCTTTCCTTACTGGCTTGAACACACCCCTCGGGTTTCTGGCTGTTAGGTATTGCTTAGCTTAATACAGACTCACGCAGCTCTTTGCTAAATCTGGGTCATGGCGCCGAGTATCATTTTCTGAGCAGATCTATCTCAACTTCAAACCCTTCAGTCTGCTCCCATTGGCCAGATAGCTTCCTTCAAGTTAAATATCATGTATTTAGAAGAAAACCCTAATGCAAAACTATTTCAGCAGACTGTGTAAATTTTCAAACTGTAAGATATTTACCTGCCTTCCAAGCTGGTACCCAACAAACCAGTTGCCTATAGCCTCTTCCAGTTTGTGCAGTCTTTTGACCTGGTATGCCAACCTTTGAAACAAGAATGTTTTCAGCTACACAGAAAAAGAGGCAAAGTCTAATTTGGTGCTTTATCTTCAAGGCATGTTTTTGACAAGTCTTGGCAGTCAATATTATGTGTTTATTCCCGATGCTTTCACACACCACATCTGTTAAAAAAAAATCTCAAAAATCATTATAAATTAATCTAAAGTCACACAAAAAAAAAATAGCTAACGAGGCTTCATATAATCACATTGCTGCCGTGGCACACCTCATGTGCTGTGTCCATAAAACTGTGCTTAGGGATACTTGGAATATTCCTCTGGAAGAGCTCCAATCTGTTGCACACCAAGATGCCTGTTGTTACCTTCATAAAAAGCTGATCTATGTGATCACATTTTATGAAAGGTTACCTTCCTAGAACTCCTGGACTCATATGACAACCTGTTCATGCTTCAGCTGTCTACAGCAGAGATCTTTAGAAATTATAGTTTTAAGACCACTTCCAGCATGCAAAGCTTTTTGTTTTCTAAGGGAAATTTAAGATCTTTCTCTTGAACATAAAGGTGTTGCAGTGCACCTAAGTTTTGTGCAGTTGCCATAGCCTGAAATTCTGATCTTATTCAGTAGCTCAAAAAAGCAACTGATTTTGGAAAATGCAAAGAAAATAATTTCCATTTAAAAAGAAAAAACCCACCAAAACTGTTTTAACTATGTAAAGAAGTAAATAACAGGGCGTGCACACATGTTATACTGTAACAGTCATAGAAACATAAAGGGATAGAAGACCTAATTTCCAATATATATCTATGAACTTAGGCTATACTTGCTGTGCTAAAAGGCAACTGTGGAGGCTGGAAGGAGATCAGAATGTTTTCTGACAGATTAATCTAGCCAGGAACAACCAGGTTGTAAACCAGAGACCAGACCATTCTGATAATACCTTCAGAAACAATGTAAGATAATTTTTAGAGGCTGAATGCAATGGACATGGCTACCTTCAAGACCTGAAGTTTCTTCTTAGCTCTTGGAGGCTGAGAAAGAAACACTCATAAAGGATGCGCTGAGTTTCTCAGACAGAAGAAAAGTACGGTTATTTGCCATTTTTACCTGATGCTGACGTAAATATATGTATAATGAATCTTAATGGAAGTAATGGACTCCTTTATTTAAAAATGGACTGTGTAACTTGTCATAAATGTTCTTTAGCCAATTTGAACATTACAAGTTGGGATTTGGCTGGTTTGTGAGCGCTTCATATTTAGACAGTCCTATTCAGACTTGCCAAAAGGCATGCTTACTTGCTGGCAATGTATTTTACTTCTGTCAAAATATGAGCTCTTATAGAGGTAAGAAAGCACTTTCCTATATGTCAGAAGTCTCTTGAAGATTTTTAGAACTCCTGAGCCTTATTTCCCTTTTGCAAACAATGGAGTAAAACAGGCAGAGCTCCATGGCAACGGGTGGAGAAGAGGCAGCTCCATTTGGAGATGTGGAAATGGATGTGATTGCAACAGCAATGCAAAACTGCTGGACTTAACTAATGTCCAAAAGAAAAAGCTGCCAATAACTTCTCAAAATTGATGACTCTCTATTACCATTTCTTCTCTCTCTATTTATTCACTGCTGTCTCTCTGCCTGGAAAGGTTTGAGAGAGCATGGAATAATCAGATAATTTGAAGGCCAACAGTTCTTGTTCTATATGCTCATAGAATGAAATACAGACAGACTAATAACAAAATCCATCTCTGCAATCATCTGAGACCTACACTATTATGGTTTTAATAATGATATAGGTGACATGATAAAAAACCCCTATCTGTAATTTGGGAGTCACTGTGAAGTTACAGAAAGGCCTAGGGGTCAATGTCTCTTGGAGACTGAGTGTCTCCAAGATCCAGATCTGAAAAGCTCCAAAACTTTTGAGCTTCTAGTCAAATGTAGATGATAAGAGCCAAGCTTAATATCTGGAAATCCATGTGCTGCCAGAGATCTGAACAGGTATCAAAACTGCAAAGAAGACACCTTTATGAGACTGTGGTACTTTCACAGGCTCTGTTAACTCACAAACATACAATGGCACACACAGCATTTTCTGTCTAAATGCAGTCATTGCATTGCTACACTTCTTTGGCTGTGTCTCAGGTTACAGTGTAAGGTGTAACCAAAAGTATGTGTCCTATCACCATCTTCATGATCTGTTAAAACCGGGAGGGGCAGTGTTCTTTGTCTCTTCCATGACACATCCCTGATAACTCCCTGTAGAGGAGCCATCTAGCCTCACTGCATGACTCATAAAACTACATCATCCCATTGTGAGATGCTCTGCCCAGGGGGAGGAACCAAGCATTCCTACCTGGATAGAATCTGAGGTTTGGAACACCACACTCAGCCCTTACCTACTGGGCTCCCAGAGGACAAAAGCTACATAACCACCACTGGACCTTCAGAGGAAGACCACACCCTTCTACAGGATCACCACTTCAACAGAACCTCATCTATCCCTTCAGGAGGACTGCAGCCACCATTTAATAGGACTGCTACCACCACCCTGCCTGACAGGGTGTCAGATTGTATCCTGACTCTGTCAGTGTTTCTGCACTACTGCATTTATTTTATTTTTTCTATTAAATTGTAATGCTGACTTGGGGTCTCTCTCTGGTCTGTTGTCAGACTAGTACAGGCTGTTATTAGACGTACCTTGTACAGCTTCCACAAAATTTCTTGTAGATGGTTTCTATATGAGTATGTTTTAGGAATTGTGAAAGTGCAGCCTATGGTCTTTTTTGCTGATTGTGTATCTTCAACTAATTATAAGAAAGTTGATTTTTGATTTGAGAATCAAAATGCAACTAGAAAAGTAGCATCTCACTTCACACTTTGGATTGCGACAGATATTCAAATTCATCGAGCTAAAAATACCTCAGATTCCACTGGGTGTCTCCTTCTTTCACAGGATTCGCATCCATAAATTAGCATCTTGAATTAATAAAATAAATAAATTAAAATGGTGATCTAATAGTCCTCATTTTCTCCTGTTTCCATATTTTTCTTACTCTATAAAGTGATGTAGTATTTCTTGTTTAATTATTTTAGCCTTCAAAATGGAACTTCTCTTATTCTGTGCTTCAAACAGTCAATTAAAAAAGTTTTGTCCTTAAGGAACAGTGTATGCAAAGAAATAATTGATGATTTACCTCTTTTTGTACTGCACAATTTTTGAAGAGTAAGAGGCTTTTAAATGGAAAGCTGACTATATCTCTGAACTCTTCAGATTTTGTAAGCTAAACCATTTGGCACTGCAATAGGTTCAATGGGTTTCTTAAGTCAGTGGGAAAAGTCCAATGCACGAGAAGTGGGAAAACACAGGTTTAAAATGCTGTCTTGAAATTTCATCATTAATGCTTGAGAAAAATGGGCATCTGGAAAGATGTCCCCACAAAAATTACATGGAAATTGCTTTGATGTAGGTTTGAGTGATTTCTTCATCTAGTCTAATTTATGCTATCCACATTGGGAGATGGAGAAAAACAGTGTTCAATCCACCTAGCAGCATACTCTTCTGTAATAGGATCGCTGCAGTTTCTTTCCAAATTAATGCTCTTCAGCATTTTCCACTTCCTGACTACCACATTAAAGGAGCTAAAAATATAATTTCATCCAGGTATGGATTAAACTGTTAATCCAGTTATTAGCTGACAATTTGGGCTCAACTGTGATGTAAAGCTAATTTGAATATATTTACCTGATAGCTAATTAATCAGCTGAATTAGAGCATATTACTTTCAAAAAAATGCATAAACTAGTTCAGAGCACTGAATTTCAGGTAGCACCATGTCTCAGCTATGTGTGCTATGGCTGAGATCATAATAGGTCAAAGCAAAATAAGCATTATTATGCATATGAAGAATATTCCACCCATTTTTGACTAATATTTTAGTGATATATGACAGTGTGTTAATTGTTAGGGGGCAGGGATTTCATTAGTATGACATCCACGTGTAGGTGAGAAGGACAAAAAACTTTACATGAGCCAGCAATGAACGATTGCAGCCCAGACAAACAAAAAACCCCGGGCTGTGTCCAAAGCAGCGTCGTCAGCAAGGGTGAGGGAGGTGACTCTGCCCCTCTGCTTGCCTCTGGTGAGACCCCACCTGCAGTGCTGCATCCAGATCGGGGGCCTGCAGGACCAGAAAAACATGGGCCTCTTAGACCAGGTCCAGAGGAGGGTCACAAAAACGATCAGAGGCCTGGAGACAGGCTGAGAGAGTTGGGATCGTTCAGCCTGGAGAAGAGAAGGCTCTGGGGAGATCTTGTTGTTGCTTTTCAGTACTTACAGGGTGCTTACAAGAAAGGTGAGGACAAACTCTTTAGCAGAGTCTGTTGTTTTAAGACAAGGGGTGATAAACTAAAAGAGCATTGCTTCAGAAGAAATATAAGGAAGAAATTTTTTACAATGAGATGGTGAAACACTGGAACAGGTTGCCCAGAGGGGTGATAGGTGTCCAGTCTCTGGAAACATTCCAAGTAAGGTTGGATGGGACTCTGAGTAACCTGGTCTAGTGAAAAATGGCTCTGTCCAAGGGGGTTGAAACCCTAAAAGATGATCTTTTAGGTGCCTTCCAACCTGAGCCATTCCAGGATTCTCTAACAAGACTGAAAGGCATTGCTACGTGCATATACATACAAAATCAATGTGCTGCACTGCTTGCTCTGCATATTTATATACTGCAATGCCTATTTACAATGCTTATTTCAAACTGTAATTGCTCAGTGTCCACCTGTGAAGGACCATGACTAAATGCCAGGTGTCATCTCACGCGGTGTTTATTCTTGCATGCTGTTCATCTTTAGAAGTTATTTTTCATTCCCAGCACCTGCATTCACAGATGTCTAGCCAGTGAATAATTTTTGCTCATCCTTCACAGGACAACTTGAAAAATATGTTATTGTAAGCAAGTTCCAGAATAAGCATAATTCTTTTCTGAAAGTGGATTTTGCAGTCAACCCAGGGAATTGAGGTACAGAAAATCTACCAGTCTGGATTTCATGAGAGGACAAAGAATGTTTCTGAGGCACATAACTATAATTCTGCTTTCTGTTTCTCTGCAGACACCTTTACAGATAAATAAAACCACATGCTACAGCTACATTATACACTCTTGGTTCACTAAATAGATCTACTTTAGGTTAACTCAACCTATAAAGTATAGGTTTTGTATAGGAAATACAGGATTTTTTACATACTGTATGGACACCTAAATCACAAAAAATGCTTTACACTGGATGCATTTTTGAATTAACATCTTGGGACAGAAGATTGGTCTACACACCAGTGGCACTCTGATGATTTTAATTCATCTTATCTTGTCAATTCCATGTCCTCTTTAAAACGGTTTCCAACCACTGATCTGAAAACTGGATCAAAAGAAATCAGGATAATAAAACAAAAACCTAAATATTTATCTTGTTTAAATTATTCTTTCCTCCAGGAAAAGGAAAAAAAAAAAAGATAAAAAATAGCAAGTATCCTTTCAAAGAAAAACTGTAAAAATGAAAGTAGAGAATTTCCTCTTTTTCACAAAATTAGTGGGACTGTGTTTGCCTTTTTTTCTGTTTCCCAAGCAGCCCACTTGCAGACAGGATGGAAAACTAAAGTTGAAAGAAGATATTTCACAGACATTTTGCAGACACTCTGAAAATGCAACGAATCCTTCTTGACAATGTTGCATTGCATACATGAACAACTATTGACAGTTTGATTCAGATCCTTGCTCTGAATCCAGCAGAGTACATTCCATTTACATGCCAAAAATGTATTGGGTGTCAATATCTATAAGGTATAGCATGTCCTTCTTTAATGTATGCACGTAAATTAACTGTTTTGATATTTTAAACCAGGATCAGAAATTAGGGTTCATTTCTTTGCTTGTGTTTAAGATATTCATGTGTAAAGTAACATCCTGCCCTTTTCGGAGATAGCCTATCATATAGAGGCCGAAGTTTTTTCCTGCATAGTGGAAGATAAATGAATAAAACTTCTCTTAAACTAAGGAAAGAGTATTCATCTCCAATATTATAGCTAAGTGACATACTGCTTTAATACAGCAGTACTACAACTCTTATTGAGGAATAGGTGGTGACTTACCCTTTGCTCCTCTTGAACAATAAAAAGAAAAAAATAGTCCAAATGTGTTTTGTTTTTTTTTTTTTTAATTCATGTAAAGTTTAACTCTATGGCTGGCAAGTAAACTACTGAAAAATAAAGTGATCCCTGTCCTGCTATAAAGGCAAAACCCCAGCATGCTGCTACTCAGAAAACTGCTCTGTAAAACCTGCATTATGAGGCTCTGTATTTATTGCCTCAGGAACTACAGAGAAAGTTTTCTTAAGTATTTTCCTAAGTGTCAGTCCTGGAAGCCATGAGAGGTGCTCTGATTTTTTTCTGATTTATACAACAAAAAAAGTATTAAAGAGCCTGTCAAGCCAAGTCTACTGGGAACACCTTCCTGTCTTCAATTTCTGCCTCTACTTTAAAGCAGGAAAGTAAAAAACTGAGGGCAGAATATGGTGCTGCAGCTGAAAACTTGCACAGATCCTCTGATTGTAAAATAAAACATGACTCATTTTTTCCATAGATATTCACTCTTCAATGTTTCACTGAAGACAAAAAGCTCATTTTCGTCACTAATATGTTCAGCTCTAAATTATTATGAACAGGTATATTAGGTTTAAAAAGAAACATGAGGACTCATACATCCCTGAAAAAAATCTATGTGTAAGCCTAGTGATTAGAAGAAGTAGGATATGATCACAAATATTTTTAGTACTGTTTTATAGGTCATAAATACATCACATATTTGTGATACATAAATACATGACATATTTGTGTCATTTGTGTACACCATGATTTCATACTGAACTTTTTCCCTAAAACTCAAGGGTCCTTTAAGGCTCATCAGATGGTCAAAAGTATAATCTTAATCGCCAGTAGTGCTCAACAGAGCTTAGAGGCTGCACAAGAACCCAGACACAACCCATGGTGAACATCTTATGTAGAGAATAATGTGAAGGCACCCAGGTGCCTGACGTGGTCTGGAACAATGAAACAGATTTGAGGAATGCGCTGTCCTTCCTTTCACACCTCACAACACAAAGAACTCAAGCTCAGAACAAGAATACGAGAAGCAGCTAAGAAAACCAGAGAGGAAAGCAGTCAAGGGGGATATTGAAGTGACTCAAGGGATGGGATGAGAATAAAAATTACCAGTAAGGGAGAGATATTATATCTGACTAGATCCAGAAGGATTAGGAGATTGAACAAGAGAGCTGGACTGGAGAGGAAGAGCAAGCTCTTGAAACAGAGGTGGAAAAGTACTTCCAACAGGTGTATTTGGGCAAAATTTGCTTTTACAGCTATATTTGATATATATATGATATATTTGATATATATATGATATATTACATATCATATACGAATGATTAGTCAGAAACAGTCAGCCTTGAGGTTTAGTCTGACTGAAAAGATCTGGCATAAGTGGCTAATCTGAAACTGATTATCACCATTCCTCCTTAGAGGTGAGGTCTTGATACTTTCAGATCAACCGAACAGTGATTTCCTCCTGCCTGTGTCAGTAGACCTTGCTCTGGGAAGAATGTTGAGTCACAAAAATGGTGCAGCCTAAGAAGTCTCATGTCATCCTACTTCTTTTTTCACATATTTTAGGTCAATTGAATAGAATGTATCATTAACCCACAATACACCTAAATATGCACTGAAGTTGGAAAGCAGATTGAGTTCTATGAAGGGAATGTAAATGCACCCCTGTTTGAATAAAAGCACCTGCTAAAGCACTCTAAGAAAACTGTGGTTTGCTTTTCTTTCTTTTTCATCTCCATTGTCCAGTTTCTCAAAGTTATTACATTTGTTATCTACATTATCAACAGTTGTTAAAACAGACACATAGGAATGGAATTTATCATGCTCTGAATTCCCTACAAGAATTAAACAATGCATAATACTTTGCTTTTTCCCAGGGACTTTGTCATTCTGAGATCAACATTAAACCATCTGAATTCATAGATACGCAAGCTAAAATGAATTTGTATGATAAACACATCATCTATCAAAGTTTAAGACTTGTGTTAGGAACCCTTACGTGTACATGACCAACAATTCTTTTGTGTGTGTTGGAAGTCAAAAGTGTAAACTTCCTCTGTTTTTTTTAAGGGATCTTGTGCTTTGTCAAGGTCAACAGTGGAGAATACTAGACACAGAAGATATTGGTATTTATGATCTCTTCCATCTATTTTAATACAAATATGAACTAAGTAATCATAAACAATCTTATAAATCTTTTCTCATTTATTCCAGTTTTGTGAAAACCTGTTTCCATGGAATTTAGTAAAACAAATTAGTTATATTGACGTAAAGTCCTAGAAACATGGCAAACCATCTTGCTCTTTCCTGAGATCTGGTACACCTAGATATACCCATTGGTCTAATTTCTTAGCAACAAAAAACTTAGCCAATTTCTTTGGAATTTTTTATCATTCTTGACATAAAATCTCCATAAAAGAAAGAAATTTATTCTATATGAACTTTTAAAGGAGAAAAGTACACAGGAATTGCACAATTTCTTGAAAGTTAAGATTCTCAGCCACCCTATTACTACTTTTTAGTACTAAAGTATCGTTTCCCCTTATATTTTCTATTCACTTTTTTCATCTTATCAGGATCAAGCCAACCTTCAGCCATACAGAAATTTTAGTCAAAGTGATTTACTTTAGCATATGCCTCTGTCAATGTTTAACCATTTCAAAGCAAATGTATTACCTTGAATCTTAATGAACTATCCTATTATTTTTTGAATATCCTATTATTATTTGAATGTCCTATTATTTTTCTTCTCCAGAAAGGGGTCGCTTAGAACTGCAAGATGCAATTTTACTGAAACTTGGATAAATTAACCATGGTTGCATTTTGGATTATTATCCACTACAGAAAAGCTTATATGAACTTTATAAAGGAAACCTTCCTTGTTTTTTTGTGCAGTTCTGGGGTTAATATAAGACCTTTAATTTCTGGACTCAGTGAAACTTTGTAGTATAATCTTATGTGTTGATTGTTTATGCTTATAGACTTTCCAAATTGCTAAGTAAAACACATTAACTTGAGCTAGAGCTAGTAATGAGCATAATTTAGATTAAATGCACCTTATTTCAGACCTCGGGTGAGGGAAGAATATACAGAGTCAGCTCCTATTGCACAGCTGATGAGTGGTAATTCATGAAGATGCAATTACTTTTGACTGTGTGGCAAGGCCTGAGGGAATTCTTTCAAGCAGTACCTGGCAGTAACCCTCTGCACACCTCTTTAATTTCATACTTAGTTTGAAAGAAACTGAAAAGGTTGGTGAACAATGTTGAGCATACAGAAAATTTATACGGTAGAAGCAATTCTGGAGTGGAAATGGAGTAGGACTATTTTTTTCCAAAGAGAATGTATTTAGAGATTCACAGAGTAGAAATCATTTTTTTCCTGCTTCCAGACAGCTCTCTGTGAACTCAGATTGACATTTGTAAGATTGACAGATTTTCCCAGTGATTTTAAATGTTCTCATTTGTGGTAAAACATGAGGGGTTTAGGGGGGTTGATTGTTTAAGAACTCTGTGTTGTACCCTTACAAACTGACCTGATATAATATGCTTTTTCTTAGGAGGATAACTCCCAATTCTTAAAAGGGCAAAAGAATATCATATTAAGTTTTCTCTCCATGGGTTTTTTTCTCCATAAAAGTATGCAGTTGTCCAATGAAAAAGGGGCAAGAATTGAGGAGAACTCCGTTTGGATTTGATGTGGGTAAATAACCACAACCCTTTCTTCTTGAACAAGGGATTAATTTGTTCCTTTGGGCTTTTTTTCACCCTTGAACTCATTCCTCTCTTGGTCCTGAATCTTGGTTCTCCTGTAACATTCACCTAAGTTCTAGCTCAATTTATCTTCCATTTAGACACTTGTGTACAACATATTTGGGTTTTTTATTCTTTCCTTTTTTTAAGAAGGGTACTGCAACAAGTGGCTTCTAAACTCCATTCAGTCAGATCCCATTCAGCTCTTACATTCTTTGTGCTTTGCCCAGCATACTTCATGCCAGACAGAAACTGTAGAGCCAGATAAAATCAGCAGGTCCTGCTGGGAATGTGGGATGAGTAAGAAGATACTGGTATGTCTGTCAGATTTATGGCTGGGGTTCACTTCAGGGAAATTATTGTATCTCAGCCAGGGTAGTGAATCTAGACTTCTAACACTCTGTGGTTGCATAAATACTCTACATGAAGCCAATTCCCAGTGTTTTCCAGGAAACAAATCCTGCCACCCCATTGCATGGAATGTCAATAATAATGATTGTTACAATAAAGTTTCATCTCAACACTGAAACACATCAGTACTCAGCATACAACATGTAGAGAAAAATTTAATAAAAACAAAGTTGCATTATTGGATTGAGAAAGTTTTGACATATCATAAATATATTCCTTGTAATCAAAAATGAGATCTAACCCATATTCCCTTAATAATAAAGAATGTTTTACTCTGGAGAAAGTACTGGCTGAATTTTTTTTAGGATGTTTTTCTTGAGTAAACATCCATTGATAAAGCCTTCTCTCACCAAGACATTTTCATATTATAAAAATACTTCTGACAAAATAAATAAGATTAATAATGATGTGGTTTATTTTCCCAATTACTTCAAAACTAGTGATGTTTATTTTGCACTTTAGTGCATAGCTATTTGCTGAAAATTTACAATAAGAACAAAATGTTTTTGATTATAAAAATATTCTGACAAATTAAAATACACTGGTTTTCAGTGTAGGTGTTTCAGAGATAGATTTATATATATTTTTGTGTAGAGATTTTTTTTCCTACAGAACTCAAAAATTCAAATTTTTTGTGACTACTCTGTAAAATTATATTAGCAATACAGACAGAGACACACCAAATATATTATTTTCTGACTGTAGGAGTTTAGAGTCTAAGTTATGGGCTTGTAATGCACCCATTTACTTCTGAACTTATTACTATAGGCTACTTTTCTAGTCAGTGGAGCACAGTGGGCAGTTTGTGGAAATAATCTTCCGAATACTAAGACGGCCTCACTGAAACACCCTAAAATTATTTATTTTAAAGAGAGATTGTAGGGAACCTATGGTCAAAAAAAGATATTTACAATTTTTTTAAGTGCAAATGTCTATACTTTGTACATAAACTTCTGTAGTCTATAGGGAAATGATTTTACACTGTGTTTCTAATGTACCAGTCTTGGTGTGAAATCTGTTAGAGATGTTATGTTTTAAAAGTGAATTTAATCTGAATTTTAAAGGCAAATTAATGTAGCAATTTTATTTCAAATGCATTTTCTTTTGAGAATTTGCTTGAAATACTGCATGGTCCAAATGTATGCATGTATGAGAAAGGAAATATATATATATAAAGATGAAAATGTGAAAGCATGAAGGAAATATTCAGCCTATATTTATGTGTACGTGAAGGAATTATATCTATATAAATATGAACTAATCTATACATATAGTGTACATATCTCCTTCCTAACCATTGACCTTTGGTGAATCTGTTTATATTGGCTACTTGGTTTAGCCTGTGTGAGCTATGCAGCAACTGTTTTTAAATATAACTAAATTTAATAGGATACTTATTGTAGAATAATTACGTTCCAAATGTTTATTGAAAACATGTATGATTTACAGAGCTCTGATGATTCTTCTGGAAAACTGTATCTGTTAAGTTTCAATGAATACTTGTTTAAAATCAGACATCGGATTTTCATACACATCACTGCCAAGCTCCATATTAAACATATTCAGGCTGTGACTGATTCATTTCTTTTATTTTTTACAGATGGAGGGTCCTTCTTATTTTCCTGTGACCAAGATGTGTTAAAATGAAATAGACAATTCAAGCAGGACAATAATTCCAACATTAAATATTGATAATTGACAGTAATGAAGTGATTTTTTTTCCACAACTATAGTAGAAATTCTAGATAATATATTCAGTATCTCTCATCAATTCTATCACAGTAATCATAAAAAATCTTACAACTCTTTTCTCATTTATTCCAGTTTTGTGAAAACCTGTTTCCATGGAATTTAGTAAAACAAATTAGTTATATTGACATAAAGTCAGTACACAGAAAATAAACTATGACACACCTTTCCTGGTTTCTGTTCAATGCTGCACTACACTAAGCTACTCTCCGGGCAGATATAAAAAATCAGACAGTTGAAGTCTACAGACATTCAAAACTGGATATAAAGGTACATCTGATATTCATAAGAATTGAAATTCAACTGATTATGTGACGAGAAAAAATGCAGGCTTGTTGTTCTTTACCACTCTAACAGCTTCCTGAATAAAACAGATGCTTCCTTAAAGTGAAAGTTCTGTTGTCACTTATCGGAAGAAAATACCAGATTAATTCTGTTTTCTTTGGTTTCCTGTAAAATTTCTTACAACTGCTGTTCTCACATAATGGAAAACACTTTCCTAACATTGATGGTCTTTTCCAATCTTTCTATACATTTTATTTCTCTAAGTGAATGAAGAGATAGAAAAATGATATATGAAAAAAACCCCAACAGCCCATTAAAGTTGCACATTGTTGAATAGGATATTTGGCTTATTGCATTTGAATTACTGTATTAAGTAGATTCTTTAGAGAGAGAGAATATTGTTCTGACTGCTTGCAACCTGATTAGTGAAACATAATAGAATACAATTTATATTCAATACAATTTATAAATAGTAATACACAGAATTGACTTTGATTCAATAATCAGGTTTGCAAAGAAATTGTTACTGATACAGTATTCTTTGTTTTCTTTAATTTTGCCAATGAAATTTCTTCATCAAGTAATTCCTTGATTATATTTTTCGTCCATAAAGCCTGATATTCTTTCAAAATGAAGACAAACATAATGTAAAAGATAAACTGATTTCACCTTGTAATTGCTTATAAGCAATCATTTATTAATAAGGTATTTCAGATGCAATTCAAAACAAAGTGTAAGGGAAAGAAATAGTAAAAACATCTGATAAGATTATCAAGTAAGGTTTAAAGCCCTAATAAAGTAGGAAGGCAGTAAGGTAAGTAAACTGCAAAGTCGCTCAAAGATTTAGGTGTGGAAAAATTTTGCAATTTCTCTAAAGCAAACATGCAGAAAACATCTGGCGTTATCACCACAAAGAGGATGGACAGAACGGAGAGGAGCACTCCAGGCATAACTCCATGAATCATCTCAAGGAGGATATTAGGAGTGAGGAAGGAATGCTACACATGAGAGATCAGGAAGCGCAGCGAAACAATTCATTACAGAGGAATAAAAGCCAATGACAAGTGTTTCTGTAATGGTAAATGAGAGCCAGAAAACAAACAGAATAATTCAAAGTCAAGATTGGTAAATTTCGAAATAGTTTTGGTAAGATCTAGTAATAACCTTTTGGTGTCTGTGTCCAATAGGAATGTCACTGTATGATATGGGAGTTAAAGCGAGCTGGTTGATAGAAAAGAAGATGGAAAAGTGATATTAAATAATTTAAAAAGCCACAAAACTTAAAAGGCTGCTGTGAGTGGCCCCAACAAAGAAGGTGAGCACCCACACAGCCACTTAATCTCTTCACCTCCTGTAGTGGATTGACCCTGGCTGGATGCCAGGCACCCACCCTCTCTAACACTCCCTTCCACAAGTGGACAGGGGAGAGAAAATATAACTTAGAGTTCATGAGTTGAGATAAGGACCGGGAGAGATCACTCTCCAAATACCGTCACGGGCAAAACAGGCTCAAGTTGGGGATATTCATTGAATTTATTACTGACGAAACCAGAGCAGGATAATGAGAAGTAAAATAAATCTTAAAAACACCCTTCTCCCACCCCTCCCTCCTTTCCAAGCTCTACCCCTTCCCCACCAGCAGCACTGGGAGACAGAGATTGGGGGTTCCAGTCAGTTCATCATGAGTTGTTTCTGCTGTTGCTCAGGGAGAGGAGTCCTTTGCCTGTTCCAGTGTGGGGTCCTTCCTACTGGAGACAGTATGTCCTAATACCAAAATTGTGCCTTTTATACACTATATGTATGGGTAGTGTATATGGATACACACCAATGAGCCAACAACAACAACAAAAAGCTGTATTGTTTTCTATTGCTTTCATTTTTTGTTTCCAATAAACTGAATTTGACACACACTGGAAAGAAAAATTCCAACAGCTCTTGCCCAATATCTTCAGCAATGTCTTGTTTGAAAAAGAAATTTAACTGTTACTTTGCTTCAGATCCTTTTATGGTTTTGGCCTACAGAAGTTTTCTTACGCCTAAAATGTCCAGGGGTGAATAGGTCAATCCTTCAAACTCAATGGGCACATTCAACATCTAAAGAGAAAAAGTCTATTAAAAATTCTTGAAGAAATTGGAGCATTCATGGAGGTGAGTTGTTAGACAAGAGGGAATTCTGTTACATGTTCTCAAGTTCTGCAAACATTAGGGGACAATCTAATGGCTCCTCTTTTATGAGGAGGTTGCTGAGGTAACCTGCTCAAGATAGATTTGATGTTTACTTTTGGTAGACGTCAAGCCATGAGGCCTGTAAAAAGAATTAATGATGTTTCAGCCATTTCAGTATCAACAGAGTTGGTGTATCTATTACCTTAGCTTCTTTGATGGAAGCTTGAGGGCTTCTGTTACGAACTTCCTCATATTTCAAACACCGGGTGAGCACACATCAACTGTGGATTTTCCCCATCTGTGTATTTTCATTTGCGAAAGAAAGAGAACTCTGTTTTCTGGTTCACCTACTGAAGAAAAAAGATTTAACTAATGGAAAATGCTGCTAAATGGAAACTTGGAGGTACTAGGGATTTTTTTGGGAAATGTGTATATTTAATTATAATAATCTCTCAGACACTCTGATTAGAACTCTGAAATTATCAGGTCTCCCTTTTTTGTGTCATATCATAACATTTCTAACATGATCTGACAAATGCTTTCAAGTGTCTAGGTCTCTACACAGCACCCGGTTTTAAGAAAGGGCTTTGCTGAAGCATTTAAAACTAGTCAAATAAAATTATTGCATTTTTACTTCAAGATAACCTATGCTAGAAGAAACACTTGTCGCCTAATATGAATTTAGAAAGATAGTAGTACAACTCAATTATTACATTTAACTATTTATTTCATGAGGGAATTCAAGAAGAAAGCACTTGCTTGCTTGAGAGAAAATCCCTTGAGTCATTCAGATGCCTCCTGCTGAAATTCATTCACATACATTTAAAGAGAGAATTCGGCATGATGACATGAAAACTGTGAACTGTGTCAAAAATTACAATCTTTTAGAAAGCCAATGTCCCAGATGTCATCAGATATCAAGACAAGATAGCAGGGAGAATCTGAGGTCTTCAACAGGGCCTATCAATAGGACTTGTATAATGCACACAAAGTAACTGTAAAATGTAGTTTGGAAGCTCACATAATAATCCATGCTTAAAAAAAGCTGATTTTTGCTCTGTTAAAATATATTATTTTTTCTTGTTACTAAGAAGAAAAAAATGAGTTTAAAATTTATATTGTTATTTAAGTCCTCAAGTTTATTAAGCATGCTTGAAATTATCTTTCTTAATTCAACCTCTCTTTAAATGGTATTGTAGGAAGCTTAATAAATGGAAGAGATATTTAATTTATTTTTGCTTCATTTTGTTTGAATTTCAAGGAAACACTGCACAAAATTAATTCACTCAATGGAAACAAAACTGTAAACTCACAGGATGCAATATAGTAGGTCAATAACATAGGGAAGTTGTTTTGTCCTTGCCATCAATCATCTGGTCAACCTCCATATGACCAAAACACAACTTTTTATTTACCCGCTTTCTCATTTCCTACTATATAGTGTCTTTAATTACAGCTTTTCCATTCATTGTAAAAAAAAGGTATGTAAACTCTTTTTACAGATTAGGTATATGATATTGTAATGTCCTGTTCAGTGTCCTTGAAAAACAAAATCTTCCCTGGCTAATATCCTTATGCTGCTACTGTTTAAATCTTTCTGCTCTTTCCTTTTCCCCTCATGCATCCAACATATACAGCAAGGAGCTGTACCTAATCAATCTTCGGTACTTAACTGGATGACCTAAGGCTTCTTCATTCTCTAATCATTGTCTCTGGTCCAGTAAATCTGTTAAAACCATCATTTACTGTATTAAATAATTAGGTTAAAATTTTTGAAATAGAAAATTAACTTGTGACGTCATGTTCTATAGTCCTCTTGTTCACTTCATGAATGAAAATAAAAATTGAGTTTTAAATGAAGAGTAATAACAGTCATCAGTCTTTCTTTTTAGAGTTACTTCATGTTGAGTCTATGAAATTTTGTATTTTGAAATGTCTTTAAGGGATTAAACACAAACCAGAAGAAATTAATATTTCAATACTGTGACCGTACAATTCTTTGTACCCTTTTCAGCAACCAATTCTTTTGACTTCATAAAATAATAACTAAAAAAAATAGTGAAGGCAAAGAAATGAAGCCATGGACTGCTAGTATTGTGGAGTGAATTCTGTCACTTTTGGTTATGCAAAGGGACATTTTTCTTAACTAACTAAATTAAAATTGACCATTTTTTCTATATAGCTGTTGCTCCACATGAGGAAAGACTGATGACTCTTCACTGCTCGCATCAGTCACTGGTCCAGTCCTTGAGACATGGGTGGGATCACACAATGGAGGGAGAGCTTCTCCCAGTGACTAACATTTGTAATCTGGCCCAGTTCCACTTCGACTAAGCAAATGCAGTCACTGTGTATTAATGAGGCCTAAGATGCCCTAGGATCAGTGCTCAGGAAGTGTATGCAGGAAGCATGCAAACAGCTTATCCCACACCATTCTCAGTGAATTGCTCAGAAGGACCTCAATGACTCAAGTCCTTCACTCTTTCTGTTCAACTGCTTATGGCTGCCCTTGGGTACCTTCCCTCCTCCTTTGATTCTGCTGTTACTGCTGTTCACTTGCTGGTGTTGCCACAGGTCTCTCTTCTGCCATTTTTCCTTGGCATAAATCTGTGCTTTGAGTGTGGAACAAAAAGACACTGTCATTTTTGGGCTTTGTTGGTTTGACTGGAACATCCCAGCCCTAGCACAGAAATGGACTTTCTTTCTGGCCACTGCCAGGTGCATCTGCGAGCATCAGGTGAGTGAATTGCAAATGGGGAAAGTCAGAAAGTCAGGAGTATGTTAATGAAAATAAAATAAAACTTACTGATTCTAATTTAGTCATCACAGACACATGCAAAATGTATATTTTATTCTCATTTAAATCTTCAAAGTAAAGCTTAAATAATATTTGAATAATCCTTCTTCCCAGTAGGATTTCACTGAATAGATAAAAACTTTCTGCTGCATGAGACAAAGTACTGAATAATGCCTCTCAGTATCCTGCATCTAAGCCTAGCTAAACAAACTACATTCTTGTCATATATGTTATTGATGGAAAATATAAGTTGCTTTTCTCTCAGTCTCTTGTAAGAGATGCAGCTGTTTAAAGTGTTCCTAGTTGTTCTTTTATTTGTAGAAGTTTCTCAGCCATTACAAATAATAAATAACAAAGGCAAATAGGCTGATAAGTGATCTACCCTTACAGGGTGTGAGTGCTGCTTTTATGAATTTTACATTTCACACACTTTGAAGACTGTCATTAGGGCAAAAACAACTGTCAGAGCTGAAAACGCTACATTCTGCAATCATATTTCTATATATGTGATAATAAAGCTGTTTTGTCAAGAGCTGATAAAAAATTTCAGTTTTGTAATCTTTCAAAGAAAATCTTTTAAAAAAAGCCTGCTGAAACAAATTTGATGTGTTTCAACTCGGTCTCTATGTCTTGTCTTGAATTCAGGAGCAGCAGGCTGAGTTAATTCAGGTATGGACAAGTAAACTGTGTCCCAAGTGGTATGCCTAATTTACAGTGATAAAGGGAATTTGTGGAACTACAAAATAATTTCCAGACCTAGCACAGGTGGTATTTATATTGTTTCCTTACCAGGTCAGATTTGGAGTGCCAATCCCATGGTCAGTACTTTTGTGGTCATTTGTGGTCATTGCTAATAATTTAATTCAATTTTTTCCTTTTTTATATTCTCTAATTGTTTCATTCCTCCAAAATTATTATGATATTTGGATTGGTTCAGATTATTTCTTCACCTAACCCACTCAGTTTTTTGCAGAAATATTCAGGATAATTAGAATAAAAATGGACCTATGGAGAATTGGTTGTATAAGCCGTGCAGTGCCATAAAAACAGATAATAGTATATCCTACATCTTCATAATTTATTTGCATTTGCAAGGGAAAAGGTTAAATATTTTTCCCCTATGACTGGACGAGTAGTCTGCAAGCATTTAATAACCCTTCTGGCTAACTGGCTCAGATAACTGAAGTCCATTAAAGCTGTTGCCAACAGTTCCGTGCACAGTCAAGTTTTGTTGATCGGAGCAGATGAATCAAACTAAGGAATCCAGCAAAGAAACAAAAGTACAACCAGCTGGTAACTGATTCCTGGCTGATCTACAGTGTCTGCTGGGTCTGTGGGCTTGTTTTGCTGGTATAATTCACTCACAGTGTAAGACACTGCAAGAAAGAAGAGTACCACCAGTACCTTGGTATTTCTGACCCACATAGTATGATTAAGGTCTGCATTATGTACAGCAAGCTATACTGGATAATCACACTACTTTATATAAATCAAACAACGCGTTAACCTTTCAAAGTCCAGCTTTATATAACAGCACAGGTAGTATATGCTGGTTACTACTTTAATATATAAAAGTACGATGTCTGCATTCTGTAACATATATCCTCAAAGATCTGAAGTTTCCTGACTTTTAGGGTGTATCACATTATATTTCCTCCATGCAAAGTCCAGCTGCTGCTAAATCAACCCTTTATAGCTTGTCCTGGAGACTTGGCCAGAGAATCTATTTCTGCTTGGAGATGAAATAAACAAGGTTTCCTTTCTCTGAACAGAATGATCTTTTCTAAGTGTTTTTCTGCCAGATTCTGAGTCTTGGTCCCAGTCCAGTGTGATGGAGATCAAGGAAGGAAGCTTTCTTCTCAGTCAATAGAGATTCCTGCTGTTTTGTCAACTCACCAAAGGTAGAGTTTATACAAAATCAAAGTCTGTAACAATCATGTCTGTGAAAAATACTGAATTTCCTGCTACTTTCTGTATACTCTAGTCTACAGCAGGAGGATAGAGGTTTGTCCTTAAGAGATACAACTGAACTGCTGTAATAGAGGCTTGTCCCTTCTATTTTAACTTTTCTGGTTAGATTTATATTGTGTTCCAAAGGTTATTCAGGATGAGTATATTACATATAACTTTCTACAAAACTACCAAAATGTTGATGCTGTCTTCACTTTTGATCACCAGCATTTTGTGTTACCTATTTTTTAGATTAAACTTGCCACTGCCCTTCTCTCTCTTATTTGCCTGTTAGCAAATCCATCAAGAAATGAGTAAGAAACAGTCTTGAGTTAAGGTCCCTGCCTGAGCTATGGAAGGAACTGAAGAAGAAAAGGGATGTCTAGCCTATTTAAAGTGTGATTTTGTCACTAATGACTGGCCCAAGTTCCATTATTTTTACTACAAATTTATTATACAGTAGAGTGGAAAGTGAAAAATGTCCTGGATTTACTGTGATAGAACTGTGATTCCCCAGATAATACCATTTCATCTTCATGCTCATTATCGCCTAAGCTATTCCATTCTGTTCCAGTTTCTGGAACTGGATTTTATTTTCATTCAAGGTGAAGTCTTAAAAGAAAGTAAGATAATGTGCGCAGCCATGATCCAAGAACAATAGCCACTGTTTAAAAAATAATTTTAGGCTCAGTAAAACACATTTGCTTGTATCTGAATATTTCATTTGAAAAATAATCCTGGATCTGGAATTAAAAAGAATCCTGGATAATAAAAAAGACTATGGCTATTTAAGGAATATATTTTTCCCATTTACCCGACTCTTGAGTCCAAATAATGTCAGTGATATAGAAACCACTAAAAATCAGCATTTTATGATCCCAGTCTGCCCCATTTTCCTTTCATAGTGTGGTACATGTTCTGATGGTTTAAAGTCAAAGTAAACCCTTGTTACTTATGAAAATGAGCAAAGGAAAACCTCAGTTAAATGTCAAGAGGCATTTTAGCAGTTAGGAGGCCATGCTCTTCCCTGCCTTATGGGGTACTTTTTAGCACAGCAGGCCTATAAAGAGTCCAGTATGTAAAGGAAAAGAGAATAACCATTCCTGGGGATATTCCTTGGCTAGGGATGTGTAACTGGGCAGATCTGTCCACTTTACACACTGTCATTTATGGTTGAAAGATATCAAGCATCTGGATGAGCTTTTGGGATTATGGTTTCTATTCCCTGTTCCATATGCACATTTCTGCCTCAGTGTCATGCAGCAGATACTTCTGGATGATGCCAAGTCTGAAATGTAGCCCATTCTTCTTGAAAAGTTAAGGAAAATACATGTATTAGACATTGCACTTAACAAAAGATCCCAGCACTCAGAACGTGGTAGTGCAATGTCCAGCTTCAGTTCCGAGCTCTTGGTGAAGATGGTAGGGCCGACCCTAAGGGGGAAAAGTAGGTGCCATAAAATGAGATTTGAAATAGTTTCGTTTCTGAGCTGAGAATGCCCAAGGGTAAGGAGCTGGAAAATTTACATTGTTTGAGCTTGGCATGCATGATTGAGGGCTTCAGGAATCTATCCTTATCCATTCAGGATCATCATCTGGCAGTCCTCTCCAAACAAAGCAAGACTCTCCCTTTAGAAGTATGGCTTACAAGAAATGTGCCATTTTCCCAATGCTATGGGCTACTTATGGTACTCACACCATCTAGAAATGAGAGATTAATACCATCCACAAGCAAAAGGAGTTCAGACACAAAGCACTGGCTCACCTTCAAATTAAACCACACTGAGCTGAGCACCTACAATAATTCTAGTTCCACAACAGCAAAAAAAATGTGTGGAATGACAGAAAAATAATCTAAGATGTCATTTTTATGTTCTGCTGGAGTCATCAGCATAGAATTCTTTTTCTAGAAGACATTGTGTAGTTTATCAGCAAATCCACCAACTGTCTATGTTTATTTCAAGGATTCTGTTCAACCAGAGTGTGTGAACAGTCAGAGGCATATTTCCATATGAGATCTTTTCAGTAATTTTTTATGAAGTTCAGGTCTTTCTCCTTGGAAAGACCCAAACTGCCCATAATGTATTGATTAAATCAGAAAAATTTTATATTATATTTACAGTGTATTTTAGCCAAACTTTGTATTTTCTGGTAGTTCTTTTTCTAAAGCAATTTCATTACAAAAGAAGGTCCTTATTTGAAAAGGGATCAGAAATTGTTTTGTAAGATTTTCCATTACTTGCTTTTATTTTGGCAATCAGGGCATTTCAAAGTATATCTCAACAGCCAAAAACTGCAGCTGAGTATTTGTTAGAACAAATTCTTCTCATGCAAGAGGACAGCAAGCCCATATGATATCAATCAAATTCCTGTTTCTTTCAAGGCCCAGATAAACAAACAAACAAACAGAACAGTCTTTGATTGTTCACATAGTTATGAAATAGTCCATAATAGAATATTTTAAAATTATCTAGATTTAAAATCAATGGCTTTAATGGTCTGATAACGAGTCTAGAAGTTGTAAATAATGAATGGCAATATATGGCAGGTGTAAGAAATGGACTGTAATGGAGAGACAATTAAATTCCCTACAGGCAAGGAGCACAGTTATTGATAGAAACCCTTCCATGGGTCAATATTATGTTCTTGATCTACCTGGCCTCAGACAGGGATTAAAAAGCACAAGTATTGTGCATGACCAGCCCCATCAGGAAACAATCTCCTGTTGAAAGAGATGTTTCTATCCCCACCCTAGGGTCATCAGAGCACATCAGAGCATTGAGTTGAGTTGAATCATTTTGATACAGCATCACCACATAACTGTAAAAGGCTCTAGCAGGTTCAATGCTCTGTTAACATCATTAGAGTGGTATGCCACTAAATTTGTTTTACCAATATAGCCTTGGAACAGATTTCAGTGTTTAGAGAGCCTGACATATAACAAGAGAAAGTGAGAAAGAAATGCCATGTTGCCAAGGATGCCAAGAGAAGGAAGAATGTAAAGTGAGAGCAGAAAGTAAGGTACAAAGTTAAGTTTATAGTATGGCTGCCTGCCTGCTGCATGCTGTTATTTTTATTCTTAAGTACTTTGACAGTACATAAACATTTCTATGTACTTTGACTTACTTCAGCAAGGAAAACTGTGAACTAAAGTGTCACAAGTGCAGACCTGGCATTGTGCTTCCTGCCACAACACACAAAACTGTGGGGAGGGAATTTGTAAGGTCATTGAAACACCAGAAACAACCCTAAGCCATGAAAAAGGGGAACCTCTTGTTCTTGCACTGCTAATACCAATCCAAAATATTTTGTTAACTTCCTTTTCTTATTTATAAGGAACATCTGCAATTTTGCAGTGCAATAATAGGTCCTAAAGAAGCCAAATATCTTATATAACTATTCAGTCTGCTGTCACTGCTTGGATGTGACTGTAGGAAAGGGTTAACTGATTGAGAAGCAATCAAATAATAACTCCTGTAAATTTTCCCTCAGAGCCGATATGGATTCCAATGTAAATTATCCTGACCACAGACAGTCCTGATTTACCAGTGTAATCACAGCGCTTATTTTTTCACCCTGTCCTAGAGATGGAAAGATTCTTTCTTTCCAAGGGAGCTCAGTGGAATTTAACTTTGGGTCAGGAAATCAGCTGAAAGAACTATAATGAAACAGAGTTATCTGTCCCTACTTTTTAAAAATTCCCTTTACTTTTACTAAGTACTAAATGCATGGAAATGGTTAACTTGGAGGCCCATGCATGACTGTTCTATGCTTTTTTTCTAGGATTCCTCTATGTCACTGATTTCATACACTCACCAATAGTCTAGTGTGGCTTTACACAGGAGTCAAAAGGAGTTGAAGAGAAAATTCTGAGACTACAATGATTGTCTCAAAATTTGAATATTGGGAAGATGTCATATTGAGATATTATTTTACCCTTTTATAGAGATTCAAGGGAAAAAAAAAAGAGAAAGAGGGGTTTGGACTGTACATTTAAGGAATAAAAATAGACACAGTAATTTATTTCCCTGGTAGGATGTGATTTCAGATAGGGTGGTTATCTTGCAAATTTTCGTTTCTTTTGGGTGTAGTGTCTGCTTTTTACCAGCAGAGGTTCTTTGCCTACCCCATTTCCTTTCCCACTGATCAGTCCATCACACAGTTTGTCCAATTGAGTTCCACTCCAAATACTCATTTTGGTGATATTCCAACAATGGCAACAAAGGGCTCTGGATTTGGTTTCTAAAAAATCCCATTTTTTAACTTGATTTTTCAGGGAGGTTAGAAATTACCCATTGAAATGAAGGGTATTTGTATTCCCTGAACTGGAATGAATGCGGCTCAGATTTGTCCTGATAGCTATAATCAGAATGTAGTCCAAAATCCATTGCTATCTCTAGCACTTTTGGCAGAACAAAGACTAAATCAGAGACAAAAAACAGGATGCCATCAAACACATAAATGTTTTTCTTTTTCTGAATGTGTTCATTTAGCTACAGATACCTAATCAGTGCAGCATAACTGGCTAAATGCAGTATTTACATAACAGAAATGACATGAGTCACATTTTTTGTGGTGCATTTATGCAAGAAAATGGATGGCCCCTGTATGAGCAATTCCAAGATGTTATTCCTTAAAGTGTCATCCACTGAACATATTTTCTTTGGGCAAAACAACTATTTTTTTTCTGCTACCCAAGCAAAATATATTGTATAAAATTAGTCTGAATAAAAAAATCTAGATGTTACAGATTTGCAGCTGTATAATGTCCTGAGATGAGTGTGTTAGTCTACCAGACTTAACAGTTTGTTAAGGTACATTTTGTCTCACACTTGCTGGCAGGAGACAGCCATACCCTTCTTTTGAGAAGCATTTCACGATCGATGATAAATCCTTATCATAGTGCTCATTTCTTCCAAACATGAATAAAAACCTCCACAAATTTTCTTGCTCTTTAAAGCCAAAACTTCCTTGAAAGACTGCAACACTAACAAATTGTAAATTGTAGTTCAGCATCTTCAATAACTTCTCCTTTCTCCTCTCTTGACCTTTCCAGTGGCATATCAAGCCTTGGTGGTAACTGCCTGGATATTGTTGGCAGCTTTGCAAAGTATAAGGGAAAGTTTTGTGCTACAACGGGGACTGAAGCAGTGCACTGATTTCCAGTAAATCTCCTAAACAGCATGAGGGATTATTAACTTTTTGGTCACTATTACTGGCTTGGAACTGATCCTAACAAATAACCCATATTCAATTAATAAATATCTGAAATATCCAGTCCTCAGTTTCAATAACTTCTCCACAGATAATCTAAAATATTGAGAACATATTTATAATTTAATACAGTTATTGTGATTCTGTGCCAACTATTATCTCATGCATATAACTTGAATGCAAAGTTATAGAATAACCCAAGCCAAGAGAAAGGTAGATTTCTTTACCCACAAAATCTCTGCAAATTATAACTTTGTGTCATGCTGTAAATAGACCTATTTTTGGTTTTACACTTAATATAAAATAAGAGTAATAATATTTATATTAGAACAGTACAAAAATGCAGGAAACACTGCCATCATGTGAGTACACACATACAAACAAAACATTTACCATAAGATTGATCAATAACCTTTTTCTGCTTCCAATGTTAAAAAAAAAAAAAAATCTATAAAGCAGCTCAGGGTGCTTTGATAACATGCACAGTGTGCTTGCATTTTGGGTGGGTGTTCAAGTAAAACGGGGTTTATTTTTTGCTCATGAGAGAAACCTGGGCCCATCTCAGGCCCATGGCAATTTTTATTTTGACTTGACTTTACCGGAGCCAAGATTTTATCCAATATCTTTAAAAGGAAACTGAAGAATGTAGCCTGGCTTTCAGCACTATGGATTGTCATACAAGGATGATAGCAGCAGCAGTACCATTTTCTTGAGGGCTATTGTAAAGAATCCCAACAATCTAGACATGCACAAAATGTCACAGCTGTTGCATCTGTCGTTACCCAAATATTTTTTCCCAACACAGAATTCACACTGCATTGTGCAAATCGCCTTCCAATTAGCAGTTGGGAAAGGCACTGCAACTAATTTATAACACATTTTATTAAGTACAGATCTCACTAACACTTATTTTAGTCTCTGTGTCAAAATAGGCCTTGGTCTAGCTTCAGCAAAACTGCAGATTAGAAAGCTGGAGAAAAGAGCATTCACTCACTGGAATGTTTTCTGTGCACAGCAAATGTAGTAGAGATTGTAAAACCCAAATTGATTTGCTCCAGTGTTTAATGCATTTAATTACTTGAAAGTTTTTGTACTTGCTTTTAATTTTAAATAAGGTCCTGCAATGCAGAAATCAACAGCTTACCTGAAAACACATCCTTAAGGGCTAGAACAGAAGGGTCAAAAGTCATACTCATGTTTCAGAAGACAGTTTAACCTTGAATTGGTGAGGTTTTTTTCCTAATTACACAACCAGTGACTGAAATGCTGCTTTTACTATGTATCATGATTTTTCATTTGTCAGCTGGAAGTCACTTTCATGTTCCATACAATTCTGTCACTGGTCCCAAATTTGCAGATTGTCCAAGTATTACTTCTGAAATTACTTTCCTTATTTGAATATGAATAGCAGCTATGCAGTATTTTCAGTTATGCAGAACACTAACTTTTTCTAAGTGCAGAGTTTTTTCTTCACCTCTTACAAAGTCACTTTTCACAACATTTACAATTCAAAAAAGGAGGCTGGGTGGCCCGATAAAAGGGATTTGTTGCCATTGAATACTGGAGCAAGGATAATAACCAGTAGTATGGGAAATTAGAATGTGTGATTTAATTATCTTTTTATTTTTTCCATTTTATTCAAGGATTATTATCATGATAAACCTCCTGATTATTGTGTTTTCTTATGAAAAATAAGGGACAGTAGGCATCTTAAACCTTCCTGTCATGGTTTGAATTTGGAGATCCTGTTTCAATTTCTAGCGTATTGATTTGCCAAGGATAATCTCTCCTTGCCAAAACCTGTTTGGTAAAAGAAAGTTTTCTCTTATACAGAGCTTGTCTATAACATCTAATTTATTTTGTTTCAGTGTTGAGGTTACAAAAAACAATTTATTGAATTTTTTTGGAAAAAACCTATGCTGTTGCACTGTAGGAGAATGTGATTCAGCTCAAATTCATGCTGAAGGCTGTAATCATTGTAGCATTTTTACTTCTCTTTCTTTTATCTTCTTTAAAGAAAATGTCTTAATTTTCAATGCAAAATGCCATTTGAAGATCTCAGCATGCTCTAGAAGCATATAATCTCATTAAGCTTTATAGCAGAAACTGCCATTTCAAATATTTCTTTAGGACTGAAGTCGAAGAGGAGAAGGACAATATGTTCCTGGGTGTCTGTGAAGGGAAGAAGGTTTGAAACACATTGTTACAGTATTGCAGTTGGCCATCCACTGCACAAGGTGTACCACTTCCACAAAGAAAATTCTTCTGAATCTCATTTTGAAGGAACTCGATTGGGCTCTGAGAGAAATTTGTGAGACTGGATCTGGGGCGTGAGGAAATCTGCAGATCCTGCAAAGAGAAGAGATAGAGATTAGGAACAAAACATGGGGTCCAGGGAGGAAAATACATTGCCAAAAGGAGAACAGTTATAGCATGATTTGCCAAAGATTTAATGCAGCACACAGTTTCTCCAAAATCTTTCTTAATTTGCAGAAAGTTGAGGTTCAGGTCATTGATCACATTGCCCTATGGTTTCTTGTTTGAACTTCAACTGTTGCACCAGCTAGTCAGAAGTTTCCCACAGACTGCTTTACGTGGAAGCCCAAAGCTCTCTAAGGTGTCTCAAAGAGCAGAGGGTATCAGTGTGTGGGCACCTGAGAAAGGTCTCCCAGGTCAGGTTCAGGTCGAGACTCAGACAGATGAAGATGTCCTTATTACATGTGAGCTGGATGGGCTATGTCTGCCCACCATGGAGGCCAGAGCACTGCTCTGCTCGCAAATGCTCCGGCACCTCACTGGCTGGGGGCTCCAGACCTGACTGACTGTGCTGACAGAGGGTTTGACTCTCTCGCCTGGGCCTGGGCAGGCAGTGACATTTTGCTCATTCTCACCACCCACACCAGCTGTACAGGAAGGGAACACAGGAACCCTACAGCAGCCCTGGCCTCTGCAGCAGCAACAGGAGACCTGGCATCGCAAGCTGGGCTTGGAGCATGTCTGCTGTCAGTAAACATCTGTGTGCTGGCAACTGAGTCATCCCCATGCACATCCCCACTATCTGTAATAGGAGCAGAGATGTCTAATTTGCATGCAAATATCTATACATTGGCATTTAAATTTAGGCTTTTTTCTTTGCACGTTGAATCCTGACCTTGATGTTTCCTCTTCATTGTTTGTCTGCATTGCAATTAAAGCCACCATGAAGTCTGTTGTTAGCCAGAGTTAGCGTAGCCTCCCACCTCTTTTTATTCTCCTAAACAACTATGTCCTGCTTGCATTGTGCTACCCAGGACCTGCAACAGCACCATCATTTCAGCTCCTCTTTAGAAGTAAACAGAGTTCCACTCTTGCTGAAAACTGGATCTGACAACAGGCCCTAGCCCCCGTGTACACTGGTGCCTGTTGGATATAGGAAGATAATGCATCACTTCAGAGTGGTCATAACATCACAGCAGGAAAAGCCCGGTGCTGTTCCTGTGTGGTTGTTCTTTTGCAATGAGTACAGTGCTACACTCCTTTGAAAGCAATCAGTACCTTAATATGAGCATCAGTGGGCAAATGTGGGCACAGAAATTTTGAAGACCTTTACCTCCCCCTTGATTCATTCTACTCTGGACTTCCTAAACTTAGGTTTGGATATCTAAGCTACAAAATAATCTTCAAAAATCCTCAGATCTTTAGAAGCTGTACACTGTCATTGCTGTTTGTTCTTTTATATAATATTCATGAATATTTTTCATAAAGAGCTTTTTCTACCTTTTGATATAAGGAAAACTGACTTGTGGTTTTTTATAATGGAAGCATAATATTTGTGTGACGAGGTAAATTGCTATGAAGAACTGACTGACACTGATTATTTTTATTTAAATAGACTAGGTTAAAAGATTTTTAAGTGTTTCTGTTTTGGTCAAGGGAGAACTGAAGCAGTCACTGACTCCTTTTTTTATTTTTTTTTTTCCCTAGCTATCTCTTCTATTCATTACTGTTTGTTCAAAAAAAGACCTGTCAAGGAGCATAAGCAATACCATGTGGCTTGGCTTGTCCTTTGCTGATGTCAAGCCAAATACTGAACTGTAGCAGTCCAAATAAATAGTTAGAAAACAACAATTTGGCTCTGAAGAACAAAACTCTTTTGATATATCATTAATTATTTGAGGGTTGCATTTACACTATTAAAGTGAACATGCAGGAGTCTAGGTTCAAACACTGGAACAGGGCACTGCATTCTGGTGAACATGCCCTGTGGCACAGTTTTGGCTTCTACCAGCTATTATCCTCACAGATAGTGCTGAGAACAGGACCTTCCCCAAAAGACAGCACATATGAGAGTGCTCTGTCTAGCAGAGGAAAAGAGTGTAGCAGTATGGATGTGCACTATGTAAATTTGGTGCCTGAGGGCCAAATGACTGCCTAGACTCTTTAATTTTCAAATACAGTTTAAAGGGAAATCAAAGAGGATAGCTGGAGCTGAAAGTAATAAAACTTTTACAAATAAACCTTCACATAATCAGTATTTGGGTTTTCGTGTCAGCTGCAAGTTAAAAAGAATTGTTTGAGGGAAACTCATGGTCAGAATGAAAGCTGCATTTATCAGACAAAACTTTTTTGTTTGTAATTTAGCCAATAATAAGCGTGGTTCTTAGCTTCATTAGGAATTAGGCTTGTTTATCTGAAGATAAAAAATTGTAAGTGTTCCAAGGAACTTAGTGAGGGAGAATTATACTGCAGAAATGTTAAACATTATATACTTCCATCATTATGACAAAAGAATGTTGTGTACAGTGGTAAATTTTACATTCAAAAAGCGATTCTATTGTTTAAAATTTATTTTCTCTATAAAATGTAGTACAAATTCATAACTTTTAATTAAAGCAAGTTCCAGATAATTTGAGCATGATTTATTGTGCCATCTTCATATATGTGAAATGCTTCAAGAACTAAAGGAAATAAGAAATGTGTTTAAAACCCAAAACTCTTCAGTGTATTTAAAATATTCATGGGTGGCAGATGCACTTTGGGCTGTAATGATCCTAACAGCTGGTTCCAGCAGCTTCTTCCAAAATAGAGACAATTTTTTTTTCAGTCAGATAAGTTTTCTTTCTCTTTCAGCTAAAGTTCTTCCAGATTGCTGCCTAAACTTTAGGTAAGTTGAGTAGATGTCAGTGGAATTTAAAAACAATCAAAAAAGGCACACATTTTTGTTCATGACTACTTGTTGAATGTTTATCATGATAGCTGTGGTTAATCTTAATTGAAAGACAACCTTTTCTAACAGGAAAGTCAGTGTTATGCATTTTTTTAAGTAATCACATATTGAAGCAGTACGATTTATACCCTTTTCCTAAAAACACGGTAGAAGGTGAGAAGAGCAACATTATCAGATGCCATAGTATCCCTTTTAAAAGGCACTCTTAATAAGATAAGTAAATAAATCAAGGAACTAACTGCCTTGGGATTTGTGGCCATGGCAAAAGTCAGCCATTGCTTTCACTGTTCTTTTATGCTTTCCACGAACACTGATAGTGGCACCGTTAAACATAAGATACTGGAAGAGGTGGACCTTTCCTTGAGCAGAATAAAGTTGATTTACGCCAGTGAAGATGCTCATCATTTGCTCTTTGCCTGCCATCTGTTATAGGTTAAAATGCATATACACATTCATTTTGAGTGGTGAAAAAATATATACAAAATATGATACATCAGACTCATAAGCCCCTTCATATTCAATATGCCTCTGATTTTATAAATATAATAATTTTATAAGCGAAAATTTAAAATTAAATATTAAATTTAGGCAAAAAACTCCTTGTTTAGGAAAAAAATAACTTGTTAGAAGAAAAATAACTAAATAGGTCAACTATTTGTCTAAGATAGGGATAATGTTGAAATTTACATCTACCTGACCACCAGGGGAAACTCCAAAACATAGGACAAACAAGAGATTGACAGAAAAGTTTCAAAAAAAAAAAACTGAATACCATTAATAATTTACTTTTTTTAATTTAGCAAAATGAGGAAGCCAGCAATAGATTCTGCACAGTTAATCACATAAGGAAAACAACTGGGGATCACGGTGGAGGGAACTAGTTAAACCAGAATCTTTCATTGTGAGAGATTACTCAGAGCATCTGCCTAAAATTTAACTGACCACAGAGTATGGGGTATATAAATAAAATCAAAAAGAAAATTCCAGAAACAGAGCTTAGCAATTACTCAAGATTTCTATGGGCACTCTAAAAAATGAGATAGTTGAAATGCTAATAGTAATGTGCAATCTCTTGTAAAACTTGCTGCGATATATAACAGGAAGTGGCAAAAAATTTCAGAAAGCCTCCAGGCAGTTCCGAAGGATACAGTCCTCCAAGTCTGATACTTGGTCTTAGCAAATTACTAGAAACTGTAAAAAAGAAAACAGTCTACAGATACCTTTATAGATAGTCTGTTTAGAAAGTGTCATTAGTGGTTTTACAAAAAAGATTTAGTGTCTTTAAAACCTAATAGAATACTTTAAAAGAGCCAATAAACTATGGGAACAAAGGTTTGTTGCTGATAGAGTTTTGCTTGGATTTCCAAAGGCTCTTGGCAAAGCCTCTCAGCATTTGCATCTAAGGAAACAAGGAGCAAAGCATGAAAAAATGTCTGCATAATAAATCATTTGCTAAAAGGATAGTAAACTTAAGGCTGAAAGGCATGGCCAGAACTTGCAAGAGGGGGACATTGGTGCAGTTCTGCAGTGAGCTGTACTGAGATCTGCAGGTTTATCTTACAAATAACTGAACCAGGGGGGATCAATAAGGTAAGAAAATTTGCAAAGTCTGTTAAATTAATCACATAAATAGAGATGTGCAGTGGCTGTAAAGCCTTGCAAGAAGACTTTATGAGACTGAACTGTAAAGTAATAAAATGGGAGAGGGAATTCAAAATGGATAAACATAAAACAATGCCCTCAAGGAAAAAGAAATCCAGCACCACGTATAAGAGGATGGGCTCTGAGTTGATCATTGCAACACCAGTTGTAAGAAGTTGGGGTTACGACAGTCATAAAAACAGAAGTTCAAAGCTCAGTCAAAAAAAAAAAAAAGAGTCAAAGAACAAGTGATCCAGAATTACTGAGGAGGAAATAGAGAACAAAGCAGAAAACACTGTATACCTTTATCTTGAAAACTATATCTGATATCTATATCTCCAAAGTTATATTAATAAAACTGGAAAAGGTGCAGAGAAGGACAACAAGAGTGTTCAGTAGAGTGGAATGGTTCCTGTAAGTATTCTAAGATCCTTTTTGTCTCAAAAACTGATGGCTTGGAAGGTACAGCACAAGTCTACACAATCATGAGTGTCAGGAAAAAGGAAATTAGGGAGAGATGGTTCATTTTCTTTCAGGATAACAAGGTAGTACAGGTGAAGTATGGAGAGATCAAGTGTAAAACAAAAAAGTTGATACTTCATGCAGAGGAGAGTGGATGCGTAGAACTCCTCTCTAAAAGATGGTGTGTATGCCAAAAATTTACAGAATTACTTGGAAAGTTAATGAAAAAAAAAGTCACAGAGAATAACTAAACTTCATGTATATTAGAAAACTCACTGAGCTGAAAATAGCTAGGGGCTGGAAGTATGGAGAAGTTTCCACGTACTGTTTCCTTGTTCTTACTGTTATCTTGGTTGGTTTCAGTTTGCATCCACTGCTAGAGGCCGAATACTGGGTTAGGTGAACAGTCCTTCTAGGCTGATACCACAATTCTCATGTTTCCTTGTTCGCATGTATTTGCAAAGAGGAATAATATGGACCCAATTCATGAAGACAATGAGATACTCTCATCAGCAATGAGTATTCATGTGGCAGCACTGAAATAAGTCTTTTTGGTAGGATCTCCAGTCCTTTATCTCCCACAGAATGGTCTGCAGATGAATGAACAGAAATTTGTGACTTCTGCGATTTCCTGACATATTTCTTTTAATCATGTCTCCTTAGAAGAAAATTCCTCAACTGTTGCTTCTGGTATGACAAATTTCACTGTAAGTCTGTTTACAGTGTGTTTTGCATGCACTAATCAATGTAAAACAAAAGGTATCTTTCTTATTGCTTGTACATAGAAATTCATATGCTTGTTAGTTTAACTCTATTCTAATCCCATTAGCCAACATTATCATTTTTGCTCTCTCATAAACAAAGAATTTGGTAGCAAAGAACATAAAAAGACAATTAATTGAATCAAACCTCATAATGTTTCTAATGTTTCAATGTCTAGACTGGTTTTCTTTTTTTTCTATTTTTTTTCTTTCATTATAGGCAGTCCAGGCACATAAAATACAGGGCAGCAAACAATGGATCAGACATGAAAACTCAACTACTGCTATGAGAAATTCATAAGAAAGGGCAGGCATATAAGGTCTTGAAAACTCTCCACTGTTTAATAGTATAATCTAAATGTCTTTTGTTTCCGTCATTCTATTTTACAGGGTCGTTTGGTTTTTGTCCCTAATAGTGGGGAGACATAGTAAAAAAAAGATTCAAAGGCAGGGAAATACATTTCTTTTTTTTTCCATTATATATTTTAATAAAAGCACCACAAACATTAATTCTATTCCACACATTGTTCCTCACTCATTCAGAATGTTACCACACTTGCTTTTTAAAATGAGATATTTATGTACATGTATGCATATAGGTTTCTGTTTAAAAAACTATATATGGGGCCACTTTCACCATTTTTAATAACTCTGCAGAAGTAAATGGCAAATGTAGAAAAGGCAGAATCAATAATTTTTGTTAACAAGGCATTACTTTTGTGCTTTTCTTTTTCAGCTTTGCATCACTTTTCCAGATGCAGAGAATTACAAGAGACAGTCTTACCAAGCCTTTTTAGTGGCCATAAAATGTGTTTTTCTCAGCTATTTGGAAGTAAATGTGCTAGTAACATAAAGCTATACCTAGAAACAAGGTTAACCCTAAATCTGATCAGAATTAACTATTTATTTATTTATTTTTAACTGTGACAATTGTACCTCTTGTGTAAGAATCTGTGGCTGTTTCACTCTTTTTTGGAACACTTAGTGCCTTCACTGACCTAATGTTAAATGTCAGGAAACAGCTATGAAAGCTGTGGACGTAGATCTGTGCCTCTGCAGTATGAACCATTATGTCACATGAATGAGGAGAGAAATATCAGAAATCTAGACAGCTGCCTTGTTACTTTCCTTGCCTCATCCATGAGTTACAATCCAGACTGTGGTATCAACTCACTGAACAGCATTTTTAAACAGCACTGTGTAACTTATCCTACTTCCACGTGTGCAGCAAAAAAGTCTGGAGTCATGTTTCTTTTTTTAATTCCATGATCCTTATGGGTCCTTTCCAACTTAAGATATTCTATGATTCTATGACTCTATAGCAATATTTTTCATTTGCAAAAATAATTTGAGACTGCATAGGTTTCAAAAAGATACAGAAAACACATATGAGTTTGACATAGAACTTGCAGGGAAAGATTCTGCAGTCTGTATCATGCAAGGGGTGATATTTCAACTGCAAAAACAGCACAAATCAAGCAGTCTCACTCTCCTGTCCTTGCTGCAATCCCCTTTAGGGTCTAATCTGCAGCTGAAATGTAGCAGGAGTTGAGAATACATCTTTATGATGGTAACATATAATTATCTAATTTATGCTGTGTCAGGTCCTCTCAGTAGGACTGCCTTTAGAAAAATTCAGAATTAGATGTGGGTACCATCAAGGTAGCCAAATGAGATAGCAACATGCACACCTGTAAAGAGCTCCGTGAATGGAACCTTTGCAACAATGTGCAAATCAAATGTAAGTTCTACACATGATAACCTTTTCTCCACACCGCATTCATGTTTATCTGAATGCAACAGGGTGAGGAAAATAGTTATTAAACTCCATTAAAAATTTCTTTATAAAATGTAGGGCAATTTTTCTACCAATTAACTCTTCTATAGCAAATGAGTAGGGAGAGAGCCCAGCTAATTTATAGAGAACAGAGAGAGAATATGCACACACAGCATATGCACTCCAGAAAGCAAACCTCCCTCTCTAAAGTAGGGCAAATTGCTCTCTGGACACTTAGCTTTTGACTGAAGAAAGTGTACTTTGAAAATACTGAAATATTCTGCTTTTTTTCTTTTTAAATGTCTCACTGCTGCATTTTCCTTATTTTAATGATAATGCTGCACACAAATTGCACCAATTACTATCCATTAATATCCACCTCTGCTGTCACTAGTATGTGCCTCATGCATAGCCTGTATCAGTTCTCTGATTATTAATTGGCATATGTTACCCTGAAAGACCTCACAAGCAGCTGAAATTAGAGTCTGTGGTTCCTTGCCTGATTTTGAATCCTTTTACTAGCCACAGAGCATATGGCCACATTTCCAACTTGCAGCGATGTAAAGCTCAAGCATACACCTTCAATTTATTTTGAAATTGTGTTCTCTGTAAAACCAATTAGTCTAATACAGCAAACAGAGAGCTGTGAAACTATAGTATCACCTGTTTCTGAACCAAACTACCTGTGGCTTGTGATTTTTTGTGGTTGGAGCATGTTTTTCACTCTTGCTCAGCATGCTAGTTTTTCTCCCTCCTTCAGCTCCCTCTCCCTGAAGCTACTGCTTCCCATTCACCTTTTCAACAGTGACTCTTTTTCCTGAACCACTTATCTTAATTCTTTAGACATAATGTGTGTTGTACAGAAACATGGATAATTGCGTCTTTACAAAGTCTTTATAATTGCACCTTTCCTTCTTTTGTAGCATTTTTCTGTTTATATCTTGAAACATCTCAATGATTTCATAAAGGGTTTTTGGTTTTTTTTTCTTTTTCTGGTGTGGAATGATAATATTTACTTTTTATTTATACTTGTGATCAATATAGAATACGAAATAAAGGAATAAAGGATGTATGTGATACTTATTTGTATGCCCTCAGAGAGCTCTGCTTTCTCTCTTTCCCAGCGCCTTTACCAATTCCAGCCTTATTTCAAGCAGGCTTCCCTGAAGTGCCATAAAGAGAGTGGCTTTTCGGAGCTGGATAGATAAAACACATAAATCACAAATGCTTCTGAGACTTCCCTACAGACATTCACCCAAGGAGCATGCAGTTTTGCCTGGGGAAGTAACTTGAATGGAGAGCTGGCCAGGTCAAGTAGAGAGATCCTTTCCAAGACTCTGATGACATCATCATGTTAATATAGGGGACCTTGGAGAGATCCTGGATGGAGTTTAAAGTCTGGGTGTCTTGTAAGGTTTTGGGGGAGAAGACAATGATGAAGTCATCAGAGGAGCTCTCATTTCTAAATTTCAGCTGGAAATCTGTTTTAAAGAATACAGTTTATTTCTCAAGGTCAAATCCTGCTGTGCATGATGTTAGATCCCTTAAAACACAACAACAGCAAAAAAAATTGCTAGAGAAATTATCCAGCCTTATTGGAAGGACAGGACACACCTACGGTGTCAGCTTTGAGCGAATTAGTTGGTTACCCAAGATTTCAGAAAAAGAGGAAAGGAAAACCTATTCACAGCCCTGACTCTCTCACCTGACACCATCCAACTCCTTCTGCCCCTTTCCCATCCCAAAGAAAGAGGAGAGTTTTGTCTCTGCTGCTGAATGAGTTTCTAAGCATCCTTCTCCATCTTCACCACCAGCAAAGTGCGTGCTGTGACCCTGCAGCTGGTGAGGCAGTTCTGATCTGGCAACAGCACATTTATGTCATGCAGCATCCTGACAGAGGAGACTGATCCTAGCCTAGGGAGAAGTGTGGGGTGTAGGAACACACTTATATTTCCACATGTCTGCTGACAGCAAGGCTTTTTGTTTCGTTCTTGTATGAAATCATCTCATTCATAAGTATGAAAAAGAAATGCCAATATGTTTATAATTTTTAACTCTCTTCATGGTATTAGGCAATGTCTAGACACACATAAAAAACCCCAGTGCAAATCCCCTCTTTTACAGTGGCTAGTTCTGAAAGTTCAGTAATAGCTTTAGCAAAATGTAAGATTTAATAGCTTTTTTGAGGGCAGCACTATTAAACTTCCACTAGCTGATGGCAAGTAAAGTTGTGCTATTGCATCTTTTAAAGACATTAATTTCCAAATCAATTTTAGTGATTTTCACTCAGCAAGTTTAAAATTAGATACATAAATATATTTTTACAAATGCCATGTGTTTAGATCTGTAGGAGTTAAAAAAGCAGAGCAGCTGACTGAAGCAATTACAAAGGATCTTCTAAATTGAGAGAGGGCGAAGAGATGGGATGATACAAAAGCATTTGAAATTTAATATTAGAGGAGAAAAAGATCTATCTCTCTCTATATATATGTATATATGTCTAGATATAAATATAGATATAGATTTAGATATAGATATGGATATAGATGATATAGACAGATATAGATATCTCACATATTAATAATGCACACATACCAGTGTTGGAAAAAAAAACCTGAACTGCAAATCAGTCTCTTATAAATAACTATTTTCTATTGGTATTACAAGCTTGAGAAAACTGGGATTCAACGATGATGTTGAATAAGGAAGCAAATCCGGTATATACTCAACACATATTGGCTTAGAGGTTACTAATGTTTAACTAGTGATGAGTCCGCTAAAAAAAATCTCAGTTTCCTGGTAATCCTTTGAGAAAATGGAGTCTTTAATGGAACTAGAGAATTAGTGAAATTAGTCAGGCTTCTTTTCATAGAAGGGTGCTTCCATCTGCAACTGCAACACTTGTGTCCATACTACAGTGACTCAAGACCTCATGGTTTTGCATTAAAGCCAAAGTAATGAAACAGGGTGATTTAAAAAAAAAAAAAAAAAAAAAAAAAAAAAGGGGAAATTTTTTGGAAAATTTCANAAAAGACAAAGGAGGAATTTTTGTGCAAATTTCAGTATCTGATGAAGGATCTGATGTATGTACATGAGTGCATGGTATATCAGAGAATGAACAAATGCTTCATCCAAAATTTAAAATGTTTGCTCTTTTTTTCCCAAAGCATCAAGATTTTTGAAAGTGTCTGGGATCAGGAGCTCCTTAAGGCCATCCGCCTTCCTGTAGCAGGGCCCAGAGGCTGCTTTAGCCCTGCCCAGCCCTGTTCTCTGTGCATCAGCTGGGAGATGAAAAACAGGCCCATGTACATTCTCATCTGTCCCAATATAGAGAATGAGGAATTGGCTGGCTGCCTGGAATATCTTCATAGAACAAAGAACATGGAGAAGTTTAGCTTGTAGATCTTACCATGGCAAATAAATAGTCTCAGAGGAGCAGGAGACTATATGACACTGAGGTTTAGACAAGACAGACCGCACAGGTTCATTGGAATATCACAAGACAGACATAATTATTTACTTTCGAAAACACATTAAATAATAAATAACAAAAAATGAATAAATAATAGAATAATGAAGCATGCGTAGCCTTATTCAACGATGAAGTCATCACTATACCTTATTCAATACCACTTTTGCTTTGAATTTGCTGATATTTGCAAAGATTCAGGATAAAACTGGTGAAATGTAAAATCATCTAAAAATGGTTTTGAAAGCGCATTTGATTCACATACCATTGACAACTGGAAAGTTTAATAGAGAAAGAAAATCTTATAAACTAGGGATGGTACTGGTCACTATCATTTCTTCAAACTAAAGATGATTCTAAAACATTTCACTTATGTTCATTACTTTTTTCTCCAGAAATGGTCCCTATGAGCAATTATATTTCTTCGGCCTTTCCTGAGCACAGTGTTATATGTAGCCCTGTATAATGCAGCACTGTTTGCCTAACCTCTCCCTGTCTGCTGCTGCTGCATTTTTATTGGAGAGCTTCCAAAAATCTTTGTTAAAAACTGTGCACAACAAGATCAAGAGAACACTTGAGCTTTGTTGGACTACTGGTTGGGAGGCATGCATGAATTGCATTCCCTGTATAAAAACATGTTAAATATGAAACTTAATAAAACAGAATTCATGATGATAGAATACAGTCACTCAGCTGAAATCACAAAGGCTGCAAAATCACAGGAGCAGTGAAGCCGCCAATTCCCCAAGAACAAAAATTGCACACAGTGGTGTCAATTTGGAATTCTTGGTTCATATTTTTCTGAAGAACATTAAGACCACAGATAGAAATTGTGCATGGACAAACATATCAAAGAAATAAAAGTCACTGTTTAAGGAAAATATGAAAATTTATAATTGATTACTTAAATGTATGGTATGGATCCTGATGGATCGTTCAATCAAATGCTAGAGAACAAGATATTAAAATAAAGGTTGGGCTAGCTAGAATTATTGAATGTTGTAATAAATTTCATCAAGCTCAAACTGTTATTAAAAATAATAGATGATGGGTTATTAATCACTTAATGAAGTGTTCAGCTGCTCTAAAAATCTCCAAATTTACCATTCCATGGACAGTCACCACAGTTCTTAGTCATCCTTGACAAAGTACAAAGTATCCATCAGAAAAGGAGAGAGAGGCTTCTTCTGATCTAATTCAGCTGTCTAAAAGTTAAGCATCTATTCTAGTCTTGTTTAGGATCAGAGATCCCTCAGCACACTGAAACAGGCTTCCTAAAAATGCTGACAGAAATCTAAGATAATCCATAAATAATTATCTGGAGCTACTCATGGAGATGATATGGTTAATTTAGCCAGGACAGTTAAATATATTCAGAATAAAGTAATGAATGGAACCCAGCTGAATATTTGACCTCTTTGTCTCTATTGAGTCACTGAATACAGGGTGTCCTCATCTTTCATCAGAGTGCAATAAATCGGGTACTTCAGAGGCCAGTGCTGCAAGTTTGCCTTTATCTATTGTAATCTACTAACTCACAGAATCAGTTCGTGCTTTCTCATATAATCACAATTCAAATATAAATACAGGATTGATTCCTCACCAGGGGTATAGTTTCCTAATATGATGAGGCAAGAAAACAAGCCCATCATCTCCTTGAGAGCTTAGAAAAGAAAGAAACAAGCAATAGAGTTTTGTACACTTCACTTTGAAACAACAATGGAAAAAAGTTGGAAATCTGTCCAAAAGACCAATATAGTAGTCTAGACAGGAAATATTTAGGGCATGAACCACTATTTTGGCCCTTGATAAAGTAAAAAATCTGAATTGTTGCTTTACTAAGCTTATTTAATGTGAATGATTTGGCAACTGTACCAGTAAGAGTAGCAACATTTAGACTAGTGTGAAATCACAGGTTCTTAAAGATGAAACATGAATTAGGTGTGAAGAAATGAGTTTGAGAAACTGTCTTTGACATTGCTGGAGCCAGGATTTCCCCTGTGAGTGGAAGCAATACCACATTCTAACAGAAGCATTATACATCTGCTTACACTCATTTTACGCAGGTGTGAACTGATTAGAGTTGGATTCATAAGCATTTTCTAGGGAAAAATGTTCACTCAGCATTGCAGAATTGCTTTGTAAATTTGGATTCATCTTGTTAAGAATCAAATTGTTGTTTCAATACTCTAAAATAAATCCCTTTGAAACAGTTTTCTAGCTGAGTTTCTTAGAACTTTGAGATGCTTTTAAAAGCTAGAAGTTGAAACAAAACATTTGTTCTTCACAAAACAGAATGTCTTAACATATTTTAAATTAATCTTTCATTCTTTTGCTTTGTTAGAAATCTCAAACCCCCTGGGTTTTTTCCAGAAGAAAAAGTTTATACAGTTTGAAATTGACTATGAACCTCCTAAACAGTTTTCTTTTCTTTTTCCAAGAGTTATACCAGATATAAAGCTTCAGAAATATGTGGCTTATAATAGAGATCTAAAATTTCCTTATCTTTTTTCTTTATTTTTCTTTTATGAACTAAATTAAATTGCAGCTAGAAATACATAAATGCTTTTTTCTATATGTGGAACTGGAACAGTATGTACAGAAAGTACCAAAAAGAAACTTTTGAAAGTATTTTAACTTAATACAGTGAGCACTATTATACATTACTTATTTAGCATTTAATGTATCCTACTTACATAGGACCAAAATACATTTTCTGAGGAAAGGTCACAGTGAAAGCAGTTTTTAATTGAGGTTTTGTAGTTAAAGATTAATTGGATATTGGCCAGAAAGTTCTACGAAAACACCGCCGTGCGTGTGCATACATCTGTGCAAATAAGAGCCTTGCCACAGCTACTGAAAGACCTTGCTTGACTAAAGGCCCACAAAGTGGGTCTGGTTTTCAAGGTGGCAGATGTGTAACTGTGGCTCAGCTAAGCCCTCCCCAGCACAGGATGTCCCTCGGTGACTGCTGAGACAGCAACCCCACTCACATCAGATAGGACAGGAGGACTCTCAGCATGTCCCACCCTTAAGCCCAATACTTGCTATTAATAGTGGAGTATTTCTCTTAAAACCACAGCAAATAACTGCAGTTCCATATTCATTGATACTTGATCTCTGCAGTAAGAGCAGCAGCAATTGGATCTCGGGGTGGTGTGAGCATGTGATCGAGTTTCAGTTGTGGCGTGTGAGCTGTGCCAGAGCCCACCATATGGTGCTGGGGCTGCTTTTGTGTAGCTGCCGGAGAACAGATGATACTTGATCTGATCCTGAGTCTGCCAGGACAAAATTACCCTATCAAAATATTTTGAACAAATTTGAAGAAGCAGTATGAATTTGCACCAGTTCTGCACTTGATGGTGTGTGGCTTCAGCTCTTTCAGTTGATTACTGGAAGCTGCAAAACTGTCTTAATATTCTTTGAGGAGCTATTTAATTCTTTAGAAAAGCAGACTCTCTGATTCTGAGTTTCATGTGCAAAAATGGAAACGAAATGAAAAATGATATTTTCATTGTAGAACTGGAAAAGGAGAGAATACTCTTGATCTAGCTAAGCTACATTTTCATACAAGAAAAAAATCAGATGAGGACTTCCCACTAGATATAGATCCAAAGCAAGAAGTTCAGATTTGAAACCTAGACCTCATTTCTTAAATGACAAGGCTTTCAGAACTGTATCAGATCTCCTAGAGATTAGGGAGAAATTTAGATTTGTTATTGGGTCTATCCTTGTAGAGAGTTTTGGGAAAAGAACCAAATAAGTATTTTCTTCTTTGCCTGCTCTTTCTTCTTTTTGCTTTTATGCTTCAGTAAGGACCACAGAATGAGAATGCGGGAGCATGGAAGTATACCTGCAACCCATGGATACAATCTCCTCACCTGGGACTTCCAGACCTAAGAGAAATTCTGATTTCTTTTGTCAGACACTTCAAAGCCATTAAACTTTTGTTTAATTTTAAAACATTTCAATCAGTGCTCAATGGAGAATGGGAAATCATGTTGGATTTCAGATCTGGCATTCCTGAGAAACTCAGGGACAGTTCACAGCCAGATAGAACATGAAATTAGGGTAGGTGAAATATCTTCAGAATACATCTCTTTTAACAACAGCCCAAGTCATTAAAGGGATTTATTATTTTCTAAACATACGTACTGATTTCCTTCACTCCATTCTTTTGGTGTTTGACTGTTTTATAAGAAAGCCCTTCTTAAGAGATTGTAACGTCCATATAATCAGTTTCTGGAGGGGATATAGCTGCCAAGCCCACCTTCTCTTAGCTGCTGCTCGTTTGTTTCCACTTTTTCCTCGTTTCCATCTTGTTTATTTAAATGCTTTAATGAGCTTGATTTTAGGATCTACATATTTCCATGTGTGGCAGCAAGACCGAATTACTTCTCAGGTCATGCACTAAAGAGTCCGGACCACTACGTATGGTGGTTAATGTCTCTGAAATCTAATCCCACTTTTGTTCTGTCAAGTCTTGCATGGCTGACAGCAACTCAGCAGTGACGAAAGGTCAGCGTGGAAGTCAAAGACTTAAAAATTCTAAGTCTCATTTGTCTTGAAGCCATGGAAGTCTTAATACGTAAAAATGAGAAGGCTTATTCAAAAAATCTGCTTTACAAAAGGTCCATATTCATTCCCCTGTAAAAATACAGTTCTGGATTAAAACTGAAATAAATTAAAATGGCTCACAATGTAAGTTAAAACTGACAGCCAAAATTTTTGTCACTGTGGGTAGACACACTGCCTTCTAGTATAATATTCAATGGAATTAGATTAGTGCTCAATTGTCTACCCATGGTTTGAGGTAAAGTCCTTGGCTCTCGGTAATATACGCGTTGTACAGCACTACTGGTGGCCTCTGTGCTTATTTTGCCCTAGAGAAATAAACTTGCTGTGTCTTGCCTGTTGTGAACCGCATTGACAGGAAATTACAGCACTCTTAGTTGCTGGATCCTTTTTGTCAGTGAGTGTTTGAGGTGGAGTGGAGGCTCTTCTCATTCCCATCTTTTTTGCCCATTTGCTTGAGGAAAAATTGTAAGGTCAGGAAAACCTGAAAAAGAATATCCTGGGACAGCTATGTGCAAAAAACAGATGTAAGAGACCCATAAATATCCACACGATTCACCTCCTTATAAAACTTAGGGCAATATTAGCTGTTTCAGGAACAAACCTGAAACTAGACAATGTCCTACATTGCACCAGCAGGAATTCAGGGAATTTTGGTAGGGTTTGGACTTCGTTCTTTAATCCTGATGATTCGTATGAGTTCTGTGGAGATCCACAGAGCTGAGGAGATACAAAAAGGGATGCACGTGTTCCTTCTGCTGATCATCCTGGAAGTTGTGTACACACCCAGGGACAGGCACTGCACAGTGGTTGTTCCTGTAAGGTCTTTCATAACAGGTTTATTTTCTCTGCAGTATATGGAAGTTGCCTTTAATTCCCAAGATCTCTAACAAAAGGCTTTGCATGTGCACTCAAGCTTTTGGCAGAACAATATACTTCTAACTAACTGGAAATAAACAAATAGATAAAATAAATGGTCTTGCATTTTCCTGTTACCCACAGAATAATTATTGCACAGAATACCCAGATAAATATATCCTTTCCCATTTTTTTTTTCACTTCTATTTCTTTGACACTATATTTTGAACCATGATGAAGACAAATAATAGAATTTTACAAAGTGAAACAGCTGCACTAGAATCAGGATAATGCCACAGTGCATTTCAGTCATTTGTTCAGAAAAAATATTAATGTTTTTTCCCTCCTCTTGTGGACGTTTAATTTGGAAATCATTTAATTTAATTATTATAAATGATCCTGTTAAATAAAGACAATCACCATGGTCCAAACAAATCATGACGGTATTACAGCTTCTTAATTAGAACAAATCACTGGTCTCAATTAAAAATTAATGTGGGTATCAAGAATCAAACAAGTTTTTATTCCTCACTCATCTTTACATTTAGGAACACATCTGGTCTAGTTTAAATGCACTTTCAGTGGTAAAAAGGGTAGAATCTTGTCACTAAGGTCTTCAAGTTCCCAGCCTGTCTTTTGCTATGAGGCTCTGAGCAAGCTGTGATCCTGTAATGAACTTCACGGGAGAAAGATCCTACAGAGATGCTACTAAGGAGTAAGCAAGGGGCAGATATGCACAGGGTGGGCAGATATGCACAGGGTGGGCACCAGGATATTGCCAAAACAAGAACATGCTCCGTCCACTACACCACTGTGCAACGAGGAGATCCTGCAGCTCCCGCCCCCTGTTCAGTGTCAAGAGTTGGGCTCTGTGATCTTGATGGGTCCCTTCCAAGTCAGCATGTTCTATGATTCTGCCATAGATGTTATGATTCTCTTCCACAGCTTGCTAGATTGGGCCTCAGGTGCTACAAGACCATGTACAAAGCAATTTGCTTTCAACCAGTTTAGTGCAGAAGAGACTTATGGATTTCCAGGAGCACACCTGAAGAAGATAGGATTTTAATTTTTTTTTTAATAGAGGACTGAGGCATAAGTCTAGAAGGAAGATTAAAGCCTCAGAAAAACTCTTTTAACAGATAAGAGTTTAAGGTGGTGAAGAGATGAAACATAATTGTATTAATAGGGATTTGGAGGCGTCTGACACGTGTGGACAATGAAGTGTTCTCCTGAAAGAGCAGGACAAATTTGCAGTGAAGAAAACATGGGAAAACAACATGACATGGTGTGAAGTGTGTTATCTAAGGAGAATAAGACAATTACTCTGTAACAAAATACATTTATGCCTCCTATAAAACAGAAAGAATGTGAAAAACTGAGGTACAAGAGGCAGAGGTGTTCTACCTGAGAATGAATATCAACACACCGTGAGGGCACATTTTCAGGAAGAAGAAAATGTAGAAACAACAAGAACAAACCAAAGTCAGGTAGTGAAAGCTGATTAAATGTAAAATAAAGACAAAAGAAATCCAAACCAAACCTGCCACTTTTTTTGGATGGGAAACTATCCGACAAAAGGCTTGTGTGTAGGAATAGCAAGGCTTGAAAGTTTGAGGATAGAGAGATAAATAGAGAAATGTGTTCTTACATAGTTAGAGAGACAAGTAGGCAGATGGAAGGCTTCTACTCTTTTATTTTCAATCACTAACAATACTGCTTCAATGGAGAGCTTATGGAGTCACTTTTTGCATGGGAAACTATATGCATGTGAAATGGAACAGATTAATTTAGATAAAAAGACATGCAAGATGTTTATTTAACTAAAATAGATGAAATGTGTCATTTAATTCCTTCTGCTAGTACTGAAACATATGGACTTTCCTGAATAAAACTTCACAAAAACCTTCCCTTGGGGTAATCTAAGTCAGCTATAAGTCCTCATATAAATACACAAATGTTTACCGCAAATCATTTCCCGCAAATATTTCAAACTAAATGATTCTTTCACTAGAAACACCCACTCATCTACACCTACTTTGATCCTAAACTTCAGCAGTGAAGACTTCATGGATGAAAGCAAGACTTGATTAGTTAAATAGGAAAGAGGTACTATATCTATATAATATTCTGAGTAACTAGGAAAAATATTCTGTATAATATAAACAACAGACAGGAAATATGCAGGACCACACACATGAATAAATTAACAGAATAATCCTTAATACTCTACATGATATACTGTTGTTCCAGGCCACACAGCTTGATCACTTGACCTTTATAGATGGCTCTGATCATCCAAAATACCCAGGACTGACTACCTAGAGACCTTAGTGCAACCAAGGAGGGAGGGTGGAAACAAAGCTATGTAAAGAATGCTGATCCTGAAATATTACATCACTCATTTGGAGTTTGCGTGTGCTCTTGCAGCCAAACTTAAATTGAGAGTCAAAGCTATACGTTGTATTCACTTGAGCATGAAGATTGCATTGTGTCTTTCAGTGTTTCATTACTTTTCACAAACAGGTGAAAATTGGGAAGTTATTAGATACTGAAGAAAAAACTATCCAGATGTAAAATGCGAACTTACAAAAATTAAGCAGGGTCTTACATTTCCCTGTATATGAAATTCCCGTGGAAAATAGGCTTTAAAAACTGTATTGTAACTAGCAAAAGAGCTACATATCTACTGCATCTATAATTGTTATATTGATCAAAGTTTATCTTTCCCTGAGGATAAGGAGGCTTTTGGGAAGCTTTGACACGTACAGGACATTCTGTGGACCTCATTTGACTTAGCAAAGATTATGCATATATTTACAGCTCTATTTACATTTCGTTGCAGAGCTCTGCAGTGTCTATAAATTCCAAATGCTCAGTGACAAAGCAAAAAACTGTGTGCACTACCTTCTTTATCGAGACAATTTCTATCTGTACTTTTTAGGCAATTGAGAATAATATATATCACATTTTATGACAACAAAAGTTTTTTTCTTGTAGGCTGACATACACTGGAGGTTATAATTTGATCCAGAATTGGAAATCATGAGCTCTGTTAAAATCTTTAATTAATTCTTTTCTTACTGGAATGCCTGGATCTTATTTTAAACAATTTCCTTTCTGATGTATTCTAGCAAAAAAAAATTAGTATTCTTTCCAATTACAGACTCAGTCTCTGCCATGAATAGGCACCTTAAACACTCAGTGGGCTTACGGTTGAGGAAGGAACCAATTACATTCTGTGCTTTGTTTCCCATGATAGAGGTTGGGAAGGCCACACTCTGACCTCTTACTAAACTCTTAGTTAAAAATGGATGAGCTTTTGGCCAGGGCTTTCAGGTCCAAGGTCCTTGTAACATAAAAGGCAGCTGAGCAGGCAGTTGTATTTGGACCATGTAGTGTGTGCAGCCAAGCCCCCTCCATCTCCCCGAAGTCAGGCTCTGGAAACCTTTTGTAGCAGCTGATCTTAATCTGAAACATTCTCATATTCAGTAGCATTATATGGGAATGTAATACTCAGAGACACTAAGCCCTACATTCACCTTTACAGCCCCTGCACACTGCAGCACAGAGATTACCCTGGCAAACACCTGAAAAACAGGCAGAAAACGGTAGGATAGGCCTGCCTGAAGGCAGTATATCACACCCGGAGATGTTAGACCAGGCTGCACTAAATAAGGAGAGATGGCAGTGAAGTCCATGCACTGGCCTGGGAACAGCAGGAGTTTCTTTGCCCTTTGTCCACCCTCCACGCTGTTCTTTTTCCTGGTAAGTGATGATACCTGCTTTAACAAATGCCACAGTCAATTGCCAAAACATCAAGCAGATCAATAGATTCTAACTGTGTCTTGCAAAGACATGCTCTCAACCATTTGCAATACATTGCTTGAATTGTGTCACAGATAATAATCAGCTGCTAACCATTCGTAAACAACATATGAAAATAATATAAAGCATGAGGGATTTTTAATAATAAACATAATATAAAACAGAACAAGATCAAATGCAACTGTAGAGATATGTTGTTTTTCCCATTCAGGGTAAGGATACAGAGGTATTTATGAAGCTTTCAGAATGCCAACCACCCTAAAATGAACCACCACCAGCAGCAAGCTAAGCACCACTGGTTTAGAGGGTTGCTTTGATCCCATCAGTCTCTCTTATTTTGCTGTCCTAAGATTATCCCTCATCCTGAGCTTCGTTTGAAGTAATTGGTTGAGGCTTATTGATTTCTTGATATAAATACTTTAACTTAGGCACTGTTGATCTCAGCATATCAGTTGTCAGACCCACTTAGATAAAACTCACACACTGTCATAAACTGTGTGTTGAGTCCAGGCTTTGCTTTGGAGAGGCGCTTCAGAGTCAGTGTTGCCATGTACATGGTGAACCACAAAGCTGAGTTGTGTCACTCTTGCCTTATTTTCAGTATGTGGTTACACAGTGGAGAACACATTGGGGTGGGTCTGTGTGAGGAAGACTGGCAATGTGGAAAGAATAAAAAAAAAACATCTTTACCCATGGTTTAGGATGCATTCCAAAACTGTTCCTAGGCATAACATTCTAATCCAAAGGCATATGGCTACTATCAAGTAAAAAAGAGCATTTAAGAAGTTAGAATCCTTAAATCCAGTGCATTCTGCTCCCTGCCCCCAGTCATTTAGGTTGAGTTATGAGGACTTTTGGCCTTAGCCTAAGGGATGAGGTTCTCAGAGTAGTGGTACAGGCCAGAGTCCCTGCTGCCTTTGCAGCCCTGGAGCTCAGATTGCCTGTGAGGGAGCAGTCAAGTCTCATACACTGAGCCTTTCCTCAGAGCTCCTGGAGGTACGGCACTCCTTCATGGCAAGGTTAATCTGTTTTTTGTCACTCATGAACCCAAGTGTTAAATAAGTTCTTGGTCTAACAAGCTCCCAGTCATACGGATAGAATCAGTGTCACTGAGATTGGAAAAGACCTATAAGATCACCAAGTCCAACATTTAACCTAGCACTGACAAGTCCACCACTGGATCATGTCTCTAAGCACCACATCTATAGGGTTTTTGAACACTTCAGGAAGGGTAAATCCACCACTTCCCTGAGCAGCCTGTTCCAATGCCTGATCACCCTTTAAGAAATTTTTCCTAATATCTGATCTAAACCACCTTGGAGAAACTTGAGGCCTTTTCCTCTTTTCTCATTATGAGATACGTGAGGTCAGGAAGTAAAACAGGGATGCAGCTTCCTCCAGCAAAGGCTGTGCCAAAGTCAGGCTCTGTATTCAGTTCCTGTGTGTGTATGGCTCCCAGCTGTATCCATTAGAGTAAAATCACAAGTGTTGCCCAATTTATGGCCTTTTGACTGGGAAAGTAGATATCTGTGAAAGATACATGTTGTGCCTGAGCTTCTCCCAAAAGCCAGAATTACATCTGTCCTCTGCTAGCTGCACAGAGTAGGGGGCCACAGCTTAGGAGTGATGCCAGCATGTCCCAGGACCACATGCTCCCAAGCATCACAGGTAGCACTGCAGGGGAAGCTGTGCAGTTTGAAACAGCAGCCCCTGAAGGCATGCCCAGAGGCTGACAGCAAGTATTTGGAAGCATAGCTCTTAGGGAGAACCCACACTTTTGGGGCTAGAGTGTGGAGGGAGAAAAATTTCCTTGCAGCAAAATCTCATTCTGGTTCTGGAAAGCTGTGAATTCTCTAGGGAAGTTACAACTGTTTTGAGGAAACAGTCAGAAAAAATAATGACACTGATGATAAAAATTTATGGAGTAAGAAAAGAACATATTATCAGTAGTGAAGAAATCCTTATGAGAGGTCATTTATTAGAAGGAGAGGAAAGAACTGAGATCAGATTCACAATCTTAACAAGATACAGTCCAGGGTGGTACTTCTTAATGGAAAACTTCTGACAGATCACAAGGGGAAACAGCCTGAAAACTCAGCTTTCCAAAGGCCCTCATGTGATTTTGATTTGAGAGTATGAAAAGTGCTGAACCCAAATGGCAGGACATCTGCTCTCTAAAGTTTAAGAGAATGTTTTCAATCTCCAGTCATTTCTCAGTTGCAATGAATTCCTTCATAGTTTATAACATTTCTGCTAATTACTTCACCTCTATTCTCATATGTTCATGTTAATGTAAAGTCTTAGAAAATAGTTTCTTTTACTACTAGCGTGAATCATTTACTAGATAATTGCAGCTTTTCCACCATCTCATATCCAGGTTAGCAGTGTTATGAAGCAATATCTACTGTTAACTTACACAAAACATACTTCACATTTCTGTGACAAAATTTGAGAGTTCCTTAAATAACGTACAGCATAAAACATACATCATCTGCTGAGTGGTGACTGGGCAGTTAAATTTTCATTCTGTATTGCAGATCCAAAGGTGATGAAATTAAGTAGGCTTTCACATTAATTTCAGCATTCAGCTTGTGCCTGAGCCCAGTCATATGCACCTGCATTCATTATATGCTGATGCTTTTGATGCCATAGATGAAATATGCATGCACCAAAATTTGCAAGTAAATTGTAAAGCATGCTGCCTGTATGTCCTAGAAGTATCTAGAAGTTACTAGATGCATCTTTTATCAGAAACTTTCTGATGGGCTCAACAGTTTCAGTTTCATAGCATGGTTGTAGTTGTGACTTTAATGAAAGAAACACAGCATTAATCTTCACCTTTAGTATCTTCTGATGAGCTTAACACTTAATTGCAGCAGTCCTGTTAATTACAGTCTTGGGCAGGTCTGAGACATCTACCAACCGGTAGTTTTTCTCTGCAGATCCCTGGCACTTCAGCAGACTCTCTCTTCTGTCCCTGTCCTGTCCCTCCCTGCCTCTACACCCCCTGCTTTAGTTACTATGGGACCAGATACCTACAGAAATGACAATTAACAAAGGTTTCATTTAACAAGAGAAGCAACCAGTGTATATCTGTGAAGCCAGCAGATGGATATTATTTGATTATTTGCACTGGTGATATGCCACTGCGTGAGTGGAGAAAGTGAGAACATAGGAACCAGCAGAAGAATCCAACTCAGTTTATCTGTGGCTGTGTTTGTTCAACAGCCAATGACTGCCAACTACCAGGGACCGTAAATTTTCTGAGACAATCTAATTAAGGCCAAGCCTGAATAAAGTCCATGAAAAAACAAAACAAAACAAAAAGACCTACACACTGCATCTCAACCCTCCCCCTACTCCCCCAAACAGAGGGAGAGGAAAGGGAATGAAAAAGAACTGAGTGCTGTGGCTGATTCTTAACAATATCTTTCCAGAACAGTAAAAGCAGCTTTTACAGCAGATATTGTGATTTCCTTGGAAAAATTGCAAGAGTATGTCTGCCTTGTAGTCAGTTACACACAACACCTTGATAGGAAGGAATACACCCAGGACTTGATTTGTGCCTCAGGGAATTACTATAAATGAAAAATGACACTTTTGACACAGAGTGCTTGCAAACACCCATCAAATATTGCACAGTAGAAATGATGGGATGGTGTAGCTCAGACAAACTTTTTGCACAGTTTCAGTGCATGGTTTTTGTATGTTGTCAACTTACTCAATCTTAAGTATAATATTGTATTTTTGCTGCCTAAAAATTTCAAACAGAAATTTAAAGAAAATACAAAGCTGTATTTATCAGATTTCTTGCATCAACCACAATCAAAGTGTTTGGCCTATTTTATTCTAAGCCATCAACATATAAGAAAGCATCTGTTTAGCAGCTGGCTTGGTAGCTGCCCAAACCAATCAGAATGACCTGAGCTGGAATAGGCTGACCTCCATCAAGTTGAAGAATCGATTTCTCCCATGCATACATATTCTGCAGTGGTTTTGAACTATGGCCTAGAAACCGGTCTTCTGCCTACTGCACCATATTAGTTCCATACATTACTTAGCAATGTTGCTACTTTTCTTACTTTCTAAACCGACATTTTTAGGCATAAAATAAATGGTCAATTTTCTTATTAGGAAAGTCATGTTCCTATAAAATGTTCTTCTGTGTAGGGGAAAAAGCATCTAACTCTATCCTTTAGTTACTATTGCCACAGTATAGAGATCTTTTAATTTTAGTAATAAACATGATATTAGGCAAGGTAGAGAGAAGCTTTCACAGCATCTGCCTTGGGATTTATAACAGTTGTGTTTTGTTCTGTCAAACCGTTCTTTGAGAAGGAGGAGAGGTTCACATTCCAGGTGTGTGTTAATTCCTCTTTGACAGAGAAAAGAATGGAAATTAAAACAGGACAATGTTCACCTTTGTGCTAACATATAAATCCTTACTTACTTATGCAGTGATAATAAATGGGAAAGCAGTGACTAGTAAATTTAGAGTTTTAAATATGTCTAAGACTCTAACATCAGCTGCTATTCAGGTACCTTCTGCATAGTGGCTGCTTCTAGATGCTGATCCAATTACTCACAGTTGTGAAAACTTTTATTCTTAAAGACAAGTTAGCACAGGTCCTTTATCCTGACAACACTGTCCAAATACATTATTAGGTTCTGGGGGCTGATCCAGTTATGAGTAACCTCATAACTCCCCTCTCTCTCACCACTGCACATGTGATTGAAGTTTTGCAATGGTAAATCACCTCAAAAGTTATAGAGTCACAATTTCCATCCGTACATGTGAAGCATACATGAAGTTAGAAAATTTCAGATTTGCCTTCCAGTTCCAGTAAATACTTGTCTCAGTGGAAAAGAATTGCAAAACTGATTGCAAAAAAAAAAAAAAAAGAAGCTGCAACAGAATATTTTCAACCCATTTTAGACAGGCAATTCTTATCATACAAAGTGTAAAAGAGAGAAAAGGTCCAGAGTGTGCTCTTTTCAGTAACCACCATCATGTGCTTACATTGCTGCAATAGGTAAGACTGTCATATTCAAACCACTCGAGTTTTGTTTGAGGTGTTGTTTTTGGTTTGGTTTGCATTTTTATTTTATTTTTTGAGTTTTGCAGTTTTGGTGGTTTTTTTTTCATGGAAAAGTTGAATGAAAGAAGGGAGAGAAAGAACAAAGGAAGGAAGACGAGAGACTGAAGAGAAAAGCAAGGGGAGGGAGGGAAGAAGAGAGAAAAATAAGGAGAGAAAGAAAGGGAAGGCAAAATGTCTTTCAAGGAATATGTCTTGTTTCAAGCAATGCCTACTTTTATTAACTGGAAACACACTACAACAGTTAAAAGGATCCTGCAATAGGAGATTCAAAAAAGATAACTGACTCAAAATGCTGAAAATGAAAACCAGAAGAAAGTTCAGTATTAAAACCTTTGTTGGCTTTAGCTGGACATGAAGTGATCTCTTACGTTTGTTCTTTCGGCTAATCCTGACTCCCCAAAGATTCAGGAGGCTTTGCTGGATAGAGGTTCAGCCACTCAGTGACTTAATGCTGAGTCCTGCAGTATGCAGTCATGGTTAGAAAATCTCCACTGGTGGAAATTGCTTCTAAACAAGGGCAGCTCCTTTTTTATTTATTGTTTGAATCTAATCATATGGTTTCCTGCCTTGCACATCTGGTCTTAGATAGATCTGGAAATGTTAGCTTTTTACATTGTTAGCCCCACCCTGTAGTGTTGTAAGGACTTGATCCAAATCCCAGTCAACGTCTTTTCTACTGACTAAAGTGGAACTGGATCAGTCCCCCACTGAATTACTGCCTCCAGTGAATTGGAGGTTAAGAAGAAAAGATTTAAGGAAAAAATCTGTGCTTTCTTGCGCTGGTAAGAAACCAGGCATTCTTAATTGAAGAACTAGCATTATTTTTGTGTCACAGAAATCTTCATTTGTTCCTTGGTGTTTGTTAACTTATCCCTGTCTACTGAGGCTCTCAGTTTCTGCTAAAATATGATTAACTTAGGATATAAACAACAGACTTGACGCTTTTATTATGTGTCATTCCATGTTTGACTTGTTTGTTTCATACACAGATTTATCTTATCAATGTATTCCCCTTTAAAAGACTCCCAAACCCCATAATAGTTAAGTAAAGTGAGTTTAGGGAAGGCAAAAAAAAATAAGAATCATGTTTCCTGATGCTCCCAGTTGTATCACATGACCATAAAAATGCATTATTAATTCAGAATACATTTAGATGGAAAACTGAAGTCAGTTATGTTCACTCAGAAGAAAAGTGAGAATTGGTGGGAGTGCCACAGTTTCTATATGTGTCCCCATCATGACATCACTTTTTACAAGTAAGGAGTAGTCTGCTTTTAGGAACAAGCAGATCAGTATGAGCAGCATCCCACCGGATAAGGACTCAAGTTTGGTTGGTTTCTGGGTAGTTTCTGTTCCTAGGGCAAGTAATCGAGTTGAGGAAATGAACAGGGAGAGAAAGCACTACATCCCTCTGGAATTTTTCCCGTGAAAGAATAGATGCATGCAATGTGCCTAAATGAATAAATATCAGCATAGAGTTAAAGCCAACAAGCATGAGGGTAACACTGTTCTCAAGTCACCTGAATAGAAAGAAAAAAAAAAAAAAGAAAAGAAAAAACCAAAGCCTAATTTTCTTGTGCAATAATTTGTGCTGTTTTAAAGTAAAATTCTATGTGTTTATATTACAGAGAGGGCACATGTCCCATTTGTAAACCATTCAGCATGGTAGTATCTGGTACTGTGGAAAAAAAATTATTTTCATGTTTACCTGGGCTGGGGTTCAAAGAGACACAAACTTTGGCTTTGAGGCTCTTTCTATCAGACCCAAAACTCTGTGACCACATGCCACAAAGAACTGATCCAGATCCCATTCTGCTGGTTTAGATTTGTTCAAAACATTTTGAAGGATTAACCAGGGAGCTGTGTGCTGGACCAGAGAGCATCAGTTCTTGTACAGCCAGCAAAAATCTGCCATAAAAGTACAAAATGCCAGCTAGTGCAGTTCTAGCTGGTTTGGTTTGCACATGTTCTGAGTTACATTTGTGTGTGGAATGCACTGGAATTGCCCCACAGTGCAACCAGGGATTGTGGGATTGCAATAGTGAACAGGCTGTTCACTATCATGGCACAGCAATCTTTGAATAGTTTTGCTTCTCCACCATCACCAAGAAGTATTTCCTTTTTTCACTTGACCAGTAAACATTCCATGCTGACAAAGTGGATCAGAAATGGGACAGTCAGTTCACAAAGGCCTTTGACCACAGAGATACAGTGAGGCAAGTAACAGTGGCTTCTGAGATATGTGACTGTAGAAATTTGCTTATTTTCAGCTTTAAGACTGTCTATGACCTGACCTTGATAACTGAACTCTACATATTTTAAATAATTAATATACTTTTTTATCCTAGTCCATATTATAAAAAAAATTAGTTCATATCATTTGCCACATACTCATTCACCCTCCTGTTATCTCTGGCTGGAACTATGAGTTACAGATTTCTTCTACATAAAGAACATCAGAAATATGGGATATTTTCCAAAACTAACTTAAATCATTGAACATCTTCCTACTGACGTCAGTGAGCCTACAGACTCTGGCAACTGCTGAATAGAGCAGTGGACCCAGCACCTTCCACACACAGACCTCAAACAGAAGGACTGTGAGCAAGTGCGAGCTCAACGAGCTCTGTCTGTGAGGGTGAAATTAGTTTAGTTGCATGACATTTGTTTGCTTGTTTTCCTGATTTTTTTTCCTTTAAAAAAAAAAAAAAATCCGCTTTAAACTCCTTCTTGGGTGCCAAGAAAGAACATTCAGCTGTTTTTATAACAGCACTCAAGACTTCACAGAAACTACTGACTCACTTTCATACCAGTAAAATGTTTTTAAATATTGCACCAGGGGCTAAGCAGGAAAAATGTGTTGTAGTTCTGGTGATTCAACCAAGGATTTCATAGCTACACATCATTAACACTATAAAATGATCTTTTTCATTTAGTTTTTCATTCCTATTTCTCTCATATCTCCTTAGTCAGATCTCCAGAGATTTTTCTTTCTATTCCTGTACTATTAAAACTGGAAAAGAATAATTTTGCAATCATTATTTATTCACCTGAATGCAAGTTTTAGCTCTTAGAAAACTGAAAAAGCTGAAGTGAGCTTTTTTTTTTGCTCATGCTTATCTCCGTATATTCTATGGCAAATTTTTCACAGGTATTTCAAAAGCAAAGAATAAAAATTCCTGTGTTAAAAAGATGACTGCTATGAAGGAAAACTAAGAAATTTTGAAGGAACACAGTAAGATTTTAAGAAATGTATAAAACAGGTTGAAAATTACATGTTTTTTTAGGATGCCAACATTTAATTTCAGCTCTCAGGTCTTGATATCTTTCTGGTTTTACTTTATTCTTACTATTCATACATGTATTTATATAATGAAGTAGTCTTGTGTTACAGGGAAAGCAACCCAGAACCGATTATGGCAGCTCTCAAACAAGGAGTGATGTACACAAGACACTGTTTCTAAAAAACAAGTGTTGTCATGTAGTAACTCAGGAAGACCTTTGCTCTCATATGTTGCTACTACTTTGGGAGAAGCTGATACTGTTCTGGGATGCACAGCGTGGTGCTCTGTGCCTTCTGCCCTACTGACTCGATGTGTTTGGGTGCCCATGGAACACACTACATGTGTCCACAGCAGAACTTTACAAGTTGTATTTGCAGGTAAACTGAGGTTCTTCAATAGGTTTTATCTAGGAAAAAAACCCAAAAAACACTTGTGGTGCACAGAGACCTCGTGTAAACAACTGCCCTGATTCTCTATCAAGATAATTAGTTTTCCATGTTATTTTTCATGTTCAGGTCACACAGATTCCTATTTCCTTGAATGTTTTCATATTCTGTTATAGTTTCCCCTCTACCATTTCAGTTGTGTTATTCTACAAGGAAATTCATGCAAGCTGAATGATTCCAAGTGATTCCTGTAGGTTCACAGCTCTACTGGTGATGTCAAAGCCTTTACTCTGTTGAATGTCTAAGACAATTTGTATAACACCACTGTCTTTGCAAGGCAAATTGTTTTACTATTGCAATGTTATTTACTATTGTCTCCCCTCTGCATATTTGTCCAGTTAAGCAATGATCTTAAGGCAACAATCCCCTCTATGTGTGGAAGGTGCACTAAAAAGGAGTTGCAGGACAGTCCTATAACAAATTCATCCAGTATGGACAACTCTCATCAAGAGTAGTTTCCAAAAGCCTGACACATAACCAGTTTTACAGTTTGGGAACTGAGCACTTTCTTCGCAGAGACTATTGGAGTTCTTGCTTACCTAGGTGGAATTTCCCTGTCTCTCTTGCTCATTTTAGGTAAATAGAAATCCACTCTGTTTATTGTTTCATGCTGGCTTTGAAGGCTGAATCAACGCAATCCCCTTTCTTTCCCACCTCAAGATGCTTTTTCCAATTTTCATATCACACCTTTCCAGTTGATCCAGCCAATGTCACTATTTGTATGGCTGTGCTGCAAATTGGATTAGTTGAATTATCCAGGATAGAAATGACTTTAGCCTGAATTGCATTAGACTTTTCTTGCTGCTGAAGCCAGACTATTTTGAATATAGGTCTTTTGTGAGCAATGGCTTGACCTTTGTGCTTTTCACGTGAAGTCCAGCATGTGTCTGAAGGACTTTTTTCAGATATTCTGAAAATGTCTGAAGGACATTTTCAATACTCCGGACTTTAATTTCCTCAGATTCTTGGGAAGAAAAACAAAAATGTTGTGGAAGAATAATTTGGTTCACACTGCTCTCAATGACAACATCAGAGTCAGCAGAATCATGATAAATAAACTTCTGTCCATGGCCCTTCTTGAAATGGTTGTTCATTGTCTGCAAGCCCTACATAAATCATAATCAGAAAAAGGCCCATTAGGGAGTAGATTGCAAACCAAATATGCAAGGTAGGATGCCTTTCAATATATGCCAGAGTGAACATACCCTTTAGGGGACAAAGAGTGCTGAAACTTCAATCACAGCACGTGGTACACTGGGGCTGGTAACCAGCATGGCTGAGACTGCACAGGCTGAGAACAGAGACCACAGGCCTGCTCCCAGCACCTAGGACATGAGAAGCATCATAATCACAGAGATGGTACCCTGTTGAATTGGCTTTTGAAAAGTTTAAAGCTGAAAAATCAGTGCTCGAATTCTTTATGCCCTTCTACACTGGCTGACAAATGGAGAGCAACGGGTCCTGATCACTGTGTTCCTTGAGTCTGCAATCTGCTGCCTGGATTCTGCCATATGACTGATTTTGTGCATGTTACATGCAGCACCTGCTGCTCTGTGCAGTACTTCGGGGAAAGCCAGGAAAACTGAATACACATTTTTTCCTCATGACTTCATATTAACTAAAAACCTGTGACACACAAAACATGATGTTGGTCCAAGGTCTGCTTCTGAGTAATAACCTCTCCCTCTCTCAAGGGGGGAAAAAAGCTTGAGTTTGAAACCAGGGCTCCAACTACCTCCTAATCTGATATTTTGTCACTGACCCATGCAAAAAATGATGCTTGTTTGCAATATATCAGAATTGTCACATTAATGCACGGCGGTTTTTTTGTAACAGCAATTAGAAGTTGCTCAACACTTATGTTAAGATCTAGAAATAGTGGCTGGAAGTACTCCTTGTAAGAGCAAACATTTTGACAATCCCTAAGTGTCTTGCAGATAATAATTATGTTAAATTTTTATTTTGTTTATACTTACAAAATTGATAGTAACAGGAAATGGATAATGTAATAAACCCTTCCTTTGTTATATAGACAAGAAAGAATATTACAGTTTTATTATCTGGCCTTTCAAAGACAAGACTAGTACTGTTTGCAATCAGAAACGTGTCTCATCAGCACTTTTGCAGTCAGATTAGAAAAGTTGTGGTGCCCAAATTGTAAGGCCACAAATCAGCACGGATAAGCATTCTGGTGCAAAAAACCAGCTACAATAGTAAAGTTTTTTCCTAAGGAAAAAAACATACTCTTGGATTCACAAAGCTTGTGTAGACTTTTCTTTTTCTTCCTTTTTCTTATATGTACATAAAAACTAGTTTTCAGTAATGCTGGTTAAATCAACAATCAACAACCCTAAGCTGCTACAATCTCCTGGATAAAGAGACAAAAGATTTAATTCCACTTCTGTCCCTTGCTGGCCTAAGAGTATAGCTGATCCTGCTGATCTCTGCAGCTCTGTACATAGAGTTTCATATACATGCTCCCAAATCTTGGAGTTATGGAGTTCCAAATGAGTGTATGAGTATGATGGGGGAGAAAGGCAGATTTAACCGTCAAGAGTCCACAAGTTCAGTTTGAGAACTGGATATAAGATCATGCAATAAATCCACTAAGTTGGGAACTAGAAAAAAAATGGATTTGCCTTTTTGACAAAGATGAAGAGTGACTAATTTATAGCTATGAGAAATGATGAAAGCCCTGTTGTCTTTAAACAAAACTCAGTACAGTAAACAACCTTCTGAAACAAATTCTTAATACCAAGAAGATAGCTTGGATGATCCATCGTGTTTTTCTATAAACTTGTATGACTGTGGAAGAGACATTGTATAATATGGGGCCAAAGGTTCATTTAATACACAGTGGACACTCACAAAGATATAAGAAGAGCATTCAGGTAACACTGCTCCACTGCATTGCCATAGACTGTACCTTCATGTTTAGTTAACAAGAATAACAAAGAATCACAGAATAAGCTGTTTTGGAAGGGACCCACAAGATCATCAAGCCCGACTTCAAGCCCTGCACAGCACCATCCCCAAGAATCCCACCCTCGGCCTGAGAGCATTGTCCAAATGCATCTGGAATTTTGTCAGGCTCCTGCTGTGACCACTTCCCCAGGGAGACTGTTCCAGAGTAGTCTGGGTGAAGAACCTTTTTCTAATATCCCACCTACACTTTGCCTGCTAACATTAAATTATGGTACAAATAGAAAAGTAGCTCATATGGATTGAACCTCCATTAGCTTTCATAAATTAAGCCACTGACCCAGCTATGGGTTGAGTCCATCTATTCCATGAGAAGTTTTGCTGTCAGTGAGGCCAGAGCACAGCTGGCTCAGGGGCACAATGTCTCGCTAACAACAGCAGCCCATCCCATCCCTCCTTTGGGGTCAGGAGCTGGAGGTCTTCCACTGCCAGAGTCTCAGTAAAGCTGTTTCTACTGGGTATTTGCAGGTAGGCCACTTCTGCTGCAGCAGGTAACCTGCACTCAGCATCATCAAAATGAGCTTGCACCCCTTCAATCTGCACTGGTAACATGATCTCCTCTTGCAGCAGAAAGAGTAACAAGTCTTGAATTTGAATTAACATCATGGTCCACCACATAAATTGCAATGCTTGACACCAAGAGATTACAACCGACTGCATAAAAAAATGCAAGAAAAGGCACAGCAAATGTTTAGGCATCACTGTGTAGTTCCTCAGGATAACAAATTCGGTGGCCAGGATGTCCTGCTATCAGCTTCTCCCTCTCCTTCAATTCTGCACAGCATTTCTAATTGTGCTCCGCTACATCTCTGTGTGCACCACAATCATCATTAAAAAGTCAGCATTTCTCAGCAATGCCACCCAAGAGTATCTGATACGTCATCTTCCTGTCTCTGAGAAGGACATAATTGCTGAATCACTGCACTAAAGTTTTTTTTATGGCAGCTACTATAATTTCAGCTCTACCCTTGATGTGGTTTAAAAGGCCTAGCAAAGACATATATTTTATGTGTTTATCATATTTCTAACTTACCAAGCTAATATTAAATTTAATTTATATGAGAGATAAATGAATTATTGCATGCAAGAGACTAATAAAATCTCCTAATTTGTTTTCTAAATTACAGCATTTGCTCCAAAATAAGTTTTAATGGAAACAGATGACACTAGATAAAAATGTGTTTCTATGCATGCAGATATCCAGCACCTTCCTTTGGAGTGCTGCTCCTCACTGAACTGGCCATGACGCAGATTCTATGTGCCTTCCACAAAAATGCTTGTCTCCTACAGGATTAAGCATACAGTTTCACGCTCAGGCAGTTTCACGTTTGAAAAGAGAGTTCTTCTAACACAGAGTTAATGATTTGGAGTGAATTATAACACCCAAAACTACATTCAAAGATTATGTCTACTGAAAGATACGGTCATCTGTTTCCATTAAAACTTATTTTGGAGAAAAAGCTGGTAGGGAATTAAAGTACAAGCACAATTTTCAAAAAAATCAGTATTTTAATGATAAATTTGGACTTCAAAATATTTAGGGAAACAAAGTCTGATTAGAAAACTTTTTCTTTCTAGACCCTCCTGTCCTCATCTGGTTATACAGTTCACAGAATCAATAACCAACCTTTTTTTCAAAAAGTTTTTAATATATAGGCTGTGGGTTTGGTTTGTCAGAATCAGTTACTTTAAAAAAACAGAAGCTGAAATCTACAAGACATCCTTTGTCCACCTCTGTAATAAGCAAGACTTAGCCCTTAATGTGGTGTAAACACCAGGAGAAGTAAAAAACCCCATGAAAGCTCTATGAAATCTACGTAGAAAGCCCTACAAGTGCATGAAAAGGCCTCACAAATTGATGCAGATGCCTCAGGACTGAATGATTAACTGCAGAATCACATTCAAAAATAAATTACAGGCCACAGATATAGGCCCAAAAAGGCCTGCTCTGCAGGGAAATAATTTTCTCTGTTCATTGTCACTTTATATTACCCATCCATCATTTGGTCACCAGTTTCAGCTATTCACTTGTTGCCAAGTCTATTTTCAATTTTCCACACTCCTTCTGTGTCATTGCATCTTCCTTTTCTCCTGGAACGCTCTGGCGCTGCGTCTGCTGACTCTCCAGGCCCCGGGGTCAAATGTAAAGTGTGTTTGGGGTCTTGAGGGAGTGTGTTGGTTTCTTGGGGCTTTTTCATGCCATTTTTTTTGTCCTTTGTGCTTGCACAGCTGCTCCATTACTTCACCCAAGAAAAGCTGGTGTATCAAACAAGAGTCTGAAGTATATGTGGATCCCCTATGGCCTTTGGGTGGGATGACACTATCATCACCTTCTTAGGGTGCTAATTAATCCCTGTGTATTGGCTTATAGTAGGATACAAGTATTGATTCTTTCTTTTTTTTTTTCCCCCATGAAAAGGGAAGATTTTCTGTCTTACAGTTTCTGAGAATTTCTGGCCAAAATCCTGTTCCAGCTTACTGTCATGTATCTGGAATTTTTCCACCACGCTGAAACAAAATGTAACTTTCTGCTCTGCTCTCTTCAGGAAGCTCCTTTGAAAAGCCCTGTGCATTGGTTATTGCATTGGCTGGGGCACCATTAAATGGTTGGGACAGCATTTTCTTGGAAACTAATTTCTGTTGTGTTACCTGCAGTAGAAGCACAATGTAAAGTTACTTTTTAAAGGAAACATCAAGTACTGAACTTACATCTACTACCTGACCATACCCATTCAACAGAGTTTTTCAAGGTATTTTTTCTTGTGAAATTGGAGAATAAACAGCACCCTTTCTTTTCCCTGAGTGCTTCTTTGACTGTTTCTGTGTTCTTCATTCTGCTTGCTGACAGTTTGGTATCATAAGAAAACTGGTATAGTGGTGCAGTGAGCCATGGCCAGCTGGACCAAGCAGACCAACAGGTCCAGTGGTTTGATGCCTCCACAGCCCAAGGGCTCAAAGGTACAGTGAGCACCCAAAAGGCTGTGTGAAGCACGCTGACCATTGGCTGCTGCCCACCACCCCTCCCCTTATGTTTCATATTTGGTTATTGCTCCAGAAAGTTCTACATTACTCGGTGGTTGATTGGCCCCTGTTACTCCTCTCCCCCCACTCCTTCTCCCATTCGCTCTGATCCCTTCTCCCCGCCCTTGTAACACCCCCTAACTGATATTTTATTGGTTATTATGTGTTCTCCAAGCCCATTATATAAGGATATAAAACCCCACACCTGCCTCATTTTCTCAGCTTTCTCCCTGGGTTTTTCTGTGCTCTTCAATAAGCCTTTCCCTGTCCCCACAAAGGAGTCTCCCCGCCTCATTCCTGCCTCATTCGCACACCCTGCCATCGGTGGGCAAAGCGAACCCGAGCCGGGGCTTCGCCTGCCCTCCTGCGCCGCGATCGCTTCTGTCCCCCCACCCGGGGCAGGAGGGAGATTGCCCGGTGCTAGGGGCAGCGTGCTGGCCGGAGAGGGCACTGCAGCAGTATAGCCCTGCCCAAAAATGTCCCTTCTTTTTTCCATTCAGGGAAGAAATGAATCCCAAACTTTTCCTTGTTTGCCGAGATATTCTTACAGATCTTGCAACACATTTTTTCCTCTCTTCTGCAGCAGTTGGGTGGAGAGGCTTTTCTAATTTTTTTTTTTTTAATCACATTGCAGTTTATTTCCGAGCTCACTTCCTGCTGCCTTTTTAAAAGATAGGCATTTGGCAATTGTGTTGTGACATTTTGTTATTATTAGCATGTGGGGGAAAAGAAACAAGATTCAAGTACACCCCTCAATGAAACTTCAGCAATGATGATGTTCTCATTAGTGTTTTCACTGACAGCAGTCACATAAAACTTTAACTGTAAGATACAGTCCTGGCTCAGTGTTTCTCAGCATCATTGGCAAAAATGTCCAACTGTCCCACAGGATTTTGTTTTAATGCCTTTGATATTACCATCAACATTTCAGCTTGATGAAATGACCAAGAGAAGGTGTTGGCTGTGGCAAGAAGCAGCTGAGATGGTGCTGTCTGTGTGCCTGGCTAAGCTCTGGGCTTCCCTTTGCCTCTTCCCTTCTTGCCAGAGCTGAAGGGCCACAACCAAACCTCCTGTGATCACATAGCCATGGACACCATCCCAGCTCAGCTGCAGTGCTCAGGAGAAAGGTGCTGAGAGGAAAACAGCTTGCTTTGACCTGACCCACAACTTCTCCTTATAAATGGGATATTCCCAGACAGCCTCTTCTCCCAGAAACCAGGGAAGCATAAACCCTTGCTTTTCTCACCTCTACCTGTCTAAGGAACTGACTGCTTTCTGCCTGCCTGAAGGCTGCCCAAGAAATACGTAACTGTTAGAATATAAACCATAAAAACCAGCAAACATAGCTGGATCTGATTTTGTGATTTTTTTAAATTTCATTGAAATAAAGAACAGGGGAATTACTTCCTGTTAACTGTGCTGTTGATTTTTTTTTCCTGTGCCTATAAACAAGTTGCCTTAATTTCCTTGTTACCAGCCCTCATACTTACCCTTTTGCTCTACAACTTGTCTCAATTTAGGCCACAGCAGTCTCTAGTCTCTGGGCTAAATACTAAACTAACTGATTTTCGTAAAATAACTCACTCTGTTTTTACCAGTAAATAACCCAAAGCTACCAAACAAGAAATCTCATGGCTTAGGCTCTTTCTGTCAGTTGTCCTTGCTACAATTGTCTGTTTCTTCACTTCACTTTTCTGTTTTGTCTTTTGTCTTTCTTGATGGGCTACTTGTTTCCAGGCTTTTTTTTTTTTTGTCTTCTTCACTCATCACCTTTTCCCCACTACCTGTCACTACTTCTATGTTCAGAGCATTGCAACCATTTATTTCAATTTCCAACCATAATAAAACCTGTCAATTCAAATCAATCTGGATGTTTTTAAACAAGTGCAACCTACATTGGCAGATAACATTAATTAAGTCATTAAGCTGTGCTAGAAATACTGTCCAAGGAAATTAAGCTGTTATGGCTGCTACCTCCCTAAATATCAAAGGTGCATTTCTTTTTTTTTGTTTTGTTTTTGGTTGGTTGTTGTTTGTTTGTTTGTTTGTTTTATGGGGAGGTTATTAAATATAAAACACTCATTTATTTGTCATGCTCTACTACTTGAGTCATTGTGCAAAGGCACTTCAGCTGTTTGATATCTTCCATCCATCATTTGGACAGTGAGAAATAACCCCTCAACCCCTAAAGTGGTTGCTCCACGCAACTGGAATTCACAATGCAGGGAATGCTCATTGTATCAACTGGCCCTGATCTGGTTTACAATATGTCAACACTTTCTGCTGTGTTTATCAAGTGCATGTCAGAAGCAATTGAGGTTCAACAAAAGGGAAGAGGAATATGCAAGTTTTTACAGCTGATTTATTAAATCATATGATCCAGTAAAAAGGAAAAAAAAAAAATTAAAATCAGTCCAAACAGCTGAGATTTACTTGAGCTCACTTGACCCTAACTGACCTTAGAGGAGAGAACTTTTTATCTGTATCGCCTTCTCCCTAACTGCACTAAGTGCAACCATGCTCCTCAACCACACTAATTGAGGTAAATGTGAGGTTTAAAGTAGAGCTTTAGTAATCCTCTGTAGCTTGAATAAAAGTAATTTTTGTTCTGACAGCCAAATTAAAAAGTTCTGATTCAAGTAGTGAGTTCTCAAGGTCCATTCTTTCAAATGTGAAGAAACACAAATGTCGAGATAGGCTGAATTTGAAATTTGTGACCTAAATAAATTCACACCTGAGCTTGCAGCACTTATTTTAATGCCCAAATATAAGGTCAGTCATAACAAAAGACATGATGAGCATAAGCTTGAAAGAAACAGAGGAGTGACACAAAATTAATTTCAGAATTTACATTCTGTCTTTTATTTTTGCCATAATACTCTTTTTAAATTTCTTTGTGTGTATAACCTGAATGCCTCTATTGTCCTCTTGTGATCTCTATTTCTCTATATAGATGAAGGAGCCACATAAAGCAATTTAAATGTGTCCTTTTCTTTATTTTTGCCATGCTGGTCTGAATTTGGATTGACATTTCACCATCACTCTTTACTGGTTTTTTTACAAACTGTGAAAACAATTTTTTCTCTGTATTTCTGGTATAAATCCTGGAAATTATGTATGTAAATATGATTTTGCAAGACAATTTGTATTAGAACTATTTTTGAGGCAACCTGGAGAAAAATAAGAGAGCAGAGGAGAGTATGTTTTTGAAACATGGACCACTGAAACAGCACAGAGAAGGAAGAGTGAGTCAGTGACGCAGAGTCAGTGAAAGCAGATAGCATGCAGTCTGCGGGCCAAAATCATGATTTGTTAACCTATAACTCAGAAGGAAGACAAAGAAAGGAACTATGGTTTATGACTAGCAGTCAAGAAGTAACTGAGTATGTGCTTATGCAATAAATTCTGTATTAATTCTCTGTAGGTAGAAGATTTTTTTTTCTCCTTTATATTCCCCTCCAGCAGGAAAATTGGATAAGCACAAGCAGATCAATGCTGGTGAGCCTATTATTTCTTCTGTATACAGATAAAGCTGCTGTTCTGATCTTCACAGTTGTATTTATTGTTTAGTAGAACAGGATCCATATGCAGAGAAATAACACTTTCTCATATGTACATCACTGACAAGCCCCAGCCAACTATAGCTGTTTTCAATGTAAATAAGTAAAATATTATATTAGAGATGCATTTGGTTTTAGTTTCTTTAAAAAGCACCTGAAGATTAAACTTCAAATCACGTTGTTTGTTTTCTATGTGTTAGTTTACTACAAACAATATTTTCAAATACTTCTGCTGTGAAAAAAAACGCCCTGGAGATGAGAGGTCCTGTAGGATCTGCCACAGCAGAAAGCATAATGAAATTAATCTCACCTGCAGGCTAAGGAGTGGAAAGTTAAAACACAACATTTTTTGGAAAGTAGGTTAAGATATCAAAATTTGATTGTAACAGTATACAAATGTATCATATGAATTAGTTCCACTACCTGGGAAAATGTCCAAAGGCTTCTTATCAGGAAAGCAAATACTTTCGTGAACCAATACACACTTCAGGGAAAATGTTACTCAAACAGAGATTATCTGCCTAAACACCGTGCCTAGAGCTCCTTGAATCCTCTCTGTAAAATGGTATTTTCCTGTGGCATTTATCCATCTCTGAAAAATCAATACTGCAACCAGATCATATACTAGAAAGGATAAAAATAATGGCTTTTACCTAATTCTACACCAGCCAAAAACCAGAGCAACCTATTTTCTGATTAAATCAGAGCATCTTAGCTCTTAGTTAGGGAGCAAGAATCAATGATCACCTTAACCACACATCCCTCAAATGAGGCATTAAAAAAGTGCGAAAAAGAAGCTTCATTAAAAATAGCTTTTTATCTGCAAAAAGAAATATATAATGGAGTCAGTAAAGTAATAAATTTTCACTAGAGACAGAGCAAAAATGTTAATGCCTGGGATGTTCAAAAAATTTAATTTCTCTTTCTCTAGTTTTTAATTTGCTATTTGAATGCTTACATTTAATATAGCAATGACAATAACCATTCTATGTTTGAGATCATCCAAGACATTTTTCTTGTGTCTCAGCTTTCTGAAACCACCCATTACATCAGGATGACATCTTTGGTTCCATTTCTTAGAAAAGCTTTGTAATTTTTCCTGACTCTGAAAAACAGGGAAATATAAAAATAAAATTTAAAACTTACAAACCAATAGAAGCATTGCAGAAGGGTATTTTGGGCTTTTTTTGTTGGTTTTGTTGTTTTTGTCGCTTTTAGCATGCACTTATTGACTGACAGGCCAATCTTATGATTTTAGAAGAGGAATATATTTTTTCCTCGGCATGGACTTGGGTCAATCTGTCTGAATCTCACTGCAGGTTTTGGTCTAGGGTTTGTCTATAGAGAGAAGGCACAACAGAGAGACAGAAGGAGGCAGAGTAGAACACCTACTCCTCATTAACCCCCTGCTTAGACACTTCCTGGATCTGAGATAAAGCTGTCATGTTTTGGGGTAGTTTACTACGCTCAGATGACCATTACAAGGAAACCTATAAAGAGATCTCTTTTCCAGGACTATGAGATGGAGCTTTCTTGAATCCCTTGCCCTCACTCACAATCCAGTTTTCTGGGCATGATATAAGATAATAGAATTAATTTAGATTATGATCATTTGTTTGAATAAAAGTTTGGGTTTTTTTCTGGCCAGTAAACAATCAAAAGAATTAACAATCACATTTGTCATTACTTTAACTCTTCACTACGGTCATATTTTATATGAAATCTGTTTCTAATTCATGCTTAGGGATCTGGGAGACATAGTGAATCGTGCTAAAGAAAATTATTTTTAAATAAGCATTGTCATTCTTTCAAGCAAATTCAGTGATCATAGAAAAATAAACAAACCAATGCAGCAGGCAACCAAAATACTGCTGCTGAAGCAGTTTTGGTTTTTTTTAACAATTTTGGGCTTTGTTGCCTTGAGAATTCTTTTTCCAATATTATTGACTACGTTTTCAGTACTGTAAAAGAATAATATTAAATATTTTTATTTTAAATGACTATATTAATATTGTGCAGGTTTTGTCACAGAAGGAAGCACGTATCCACGGGCCAGGAGCATTACAGCTGAATCATTAAGATGCCACAGAACCAAAACATGTGAGTCGTTCTAAATACTCTCCCAACATCGCCCCTAAATATTAATGGGTGCCTGTTTGAGGAGTCAGAGGCAGCCGGGCATGTTGCTCTCCTCATCTGAGGAAATACCCCAGTGCTGAAATTCGGCTTGAGCAGCTTCCGGCCCCTGCTTGGATGGGCTTGAATCAGACCAAAGATCAAACTGCTGCCATCATAGTGCTGCCTCACGTCCTTCCACTTCCAGAGCAAATTTAATCAGCTTATTCCAGGTCACAAGCAGAAATGCAGAATTATTCTTGAAGATAGTGTCAACCTGTTGCAAAATCAAGGAAGAGGGGCTTTGACCTTAGTTTGTTTAGGTGCTCCCTGCTGAACTGTATCAGGCTGTGCTCACTGTTCAGTGCTCATTTCAAGTACATATTTTGCTTTCTACAGGGTGTATTACACTATAGCTATTACAGCTGTTCAATATTTTCTTACTGGTTACTATAATGGGTGAAAATATTTTCACTGAAAATACATTTTTGCCTTTTAAAAATGTTTTAAGCAAGCAAACAATGTGGTAGTTTAAGGATAAAAATACTTTTCATTTAGCGTTCAACCTT
>VZTI01004257.1:1408124-1464240 GCA_013397865.1 Struthidea cinerea
CCTTCCTTCCTTCCTTCCTTCACTTTAATAAGAATTTCTTTTTGTTTTGTTGTTAAAACCCAACTATTACAATCTGCAATGTTTCCTTTCCCTAATCAATTAACCTTTGAAGTCCCTATAGAGAGACTATTACAGGTCCTTTCCCTACTGAACTGCCTACTTGCCTCTGCCTCCTGTGCACCTGTGATACCATAAATTAGTCACAGATGGCCTGCTAGGACATAATCACTGCCATTTGTCATGAAGTTGATAGCTGTATCACTTTCTCTTGCTCTGCAGAATCTACTTCTTGACAGGTCAAAATTTCTACCTCTGTAAGTTCTGTTAGGAAAAGAAAGAGAAAAGTTCAAAGGTCAAGCTCTGCCAGGACTACTAACCCCTGAAAAGGAGTAACAAATCTCATATTAGATGCCCAGAATCCCTCTGTGCTGAGTGTGGAGACTTTGATGCCAAAACAGTGAACCCTGTGAGATTCCCAACTTAACTCTGTTCTCTAATTACCCAGAGCACACAAAACACAAAAGATGAGTATTTTTTAAATCCCAGAGCCATAATGTGGACTCTGTTCCTGCACTCTCCCTTCTGGCAGGTTTGATTTTTATTTTCTTCTCCCTGAAATACTGGCCTGGGACCATGTCAAGAGAAAAGGATTTCCTTGCCTTTGTAATAATCTCTTAGTTACGGTGTTTCCCCAAGAAATTGATAAGATAGGTAGTGTGTTCTTTTTCCTTCTCTTACTAACACACAGGAACATCTCTTAGCTCTTCCAGGAGGACTTATTTGGTTTTCCAGGAAAGGGCCACAAGCAAAGACCCACCTCCTGTGGTGCTGTGGGTGCTGCCATGTGGGAAACAGCTCAAGCCAAAGTGGTGAAAAGGCAGCCTGATTGCACAGCTGGTGGTGGGGGTGTCACCTCGGGAGATCCAGCCCTTAGCACTGTTTTCCCTGCCTGATCCATCTGCCATTTGGATCAGGCAATTACTGGCCTGTGGAGCAGGAGAGGAAGGAACTGAAACCTGAGAGTAGATCTTAAAAAGTCTTAGTGTGAAACAAGCTTTGTCTGTCTATCCTGAGACACTGCAAGTCCTGTACAGACTTTCAAATAGGCTCCCTGGCTACGGCTGTTCTTTGTTCCTGGACCTACTTGTAGGTGTTTCTTTTCCACAGTAAACCTATTTTTTATATCAGCCTAATTGTAATATCAATTTTAAAACTAGGTAAATTCTTCAGTCTTGCAATTTGCTTTTACATAAACTTCCTTAGTAAAAGAAACATTTTGTAAATAGCAATTAAATACAGGTGTTTTGCCCACTTGGATATTTTTCATTGGAGAAGAGAAGTAGCAAACAATCAGGTTTTCAAATTAAGCTTTAACAGCAGTAAGACAAAGCTTGGAACCTGAAAGACAAGTCTTTCAGGAGTGTGACAGTTAAGTTTTGGATGCTCACCTTGGAATATTTCCTAGGGAGGAATGTCTGAAAATCATAAACCTTTAAAATCTGAGCCTGTATGCCCTGACTTTCAGACTTTAACTGCTAGATTGTGCTTCTGCTATCACCTTGGCCTCCCAATCTTGAATCCTGAACATTTTAGAAAAAAAAGGGAAAGATTCATCTTATGAGTCCAGTCAAATTAACTGCATCCAAATAAACCAGTACTTGATCTAAAACCAGCACTTGACTTAAAACCAACAAAAAATTTACATAAAAAGATTTGGGGATTTGATTATATCACCCTTTGTCCTTACAAAGTTTATAATGAATGTAAAACAATAGATAGCAGCTGGTGCTTGTTTATAGGGCAGCCTGTTCTATGGGTGGTACTGTGTGTTGTGTAGCTGAAGAATAGTCACTTCATTATTCTCCTGCAGTAACCTCTACTGAAATATTTCTGGGTTTTTTAAGATAAATTTTCATTTATTGTAAATGTTTTACTTTGCTACAGTTATACTTTGTACAAACAAACCATTTCCCTACACTAAAGGAAGCCAGATTCCTACACACTGTATCAGTGTCCAAACCACCCTCAAGTAACAAAATCATTATGTTACATATTTCTGTGTTCTTCTGACTATCTAAATGCTCAGTACAAAGAAGAGAGAAACTCTGTCAGCTACACTGCTGCATATACTGTAACATGGTAAATAGCTTCCTGGGAAAACAGAAGCTATCTATCCATGGAAATATTTTCAGACAAATTTAGGATGAATGTGATTATTTTGAAGTCTGACTTACAGAATAAAGAGGATTTTCTTCTTTTCCTAGCCCTTTCCCTTCTTCTCTCTATCCTTTACTATATAAAACTTTTTGAAAATGTTAGTTTGTAAATAGGACCGATAAAATTTATATCATATTTTACAGTAATTAACTTCAGGGTAAAAAATTCATACAACTTAAGAATAATCTTATTGCAATTGACACAGAATTATTAAGGTTAGAAAAGACCTTTAAGATCATCAAGTCAATCAGTTAACTCAGCACTACCAAGTCACTACTAAATCATGTTCCTAAGTGCCCCATCTTCACATCTTTTAAATATTTCCAGGGTAGGTGACTCAACCACTTTCCTGGGCAGCCTGTTCCTGTACTTGACAAAACTTTGGGTGAAATTTTTTTCCTAATATTCAATCTAAACCTCCCCTGGTGCAACTTGAGGCCATTTCCTCTTTTTGCCTATGCTTGTTACTTGAAAGAAGAGACAGATCCCCACCTTACTGTAATTTCCTTTCAGGTACTTGTAGAGAGTATAGTTTGTTGGTAATAAATGAAAATTCTGTTGCAGCACATTGACACAACATCAGCCCAGTGTTATACTCCTCTTTGATTCTACCTTCATTTTGCATGTAGAAAAAATCTTGCCTATTACTTATTGTAGCTTTTTTTCCTTAGGAGTTTATTGGCTTGTACTGAGAGCCACAACTTCAAACAAAATAGAGATGATTTATTTTGGTGAGGTTCCAAGTAGGTGAATTTAATTGTCATATTTTTGGTCAACATAAACTAAAGCAGAACAGAGAAAAATCTGAGCATATTTAATCACAGAGTACTGTCGTGCTGCTGAGGAAAGTCATAAACAGTTGACTCCAAGCTGGGAACATCCTGCCAAACATTTGTATCTGGAACAGGACTGTACGTTCCACCAGTGTGCTGCAACAGGGAAGGCATTACACAGGGAGTTCAGTACAAGTAGAAAAACGTTTTCAAAATGAAAGAGGTCAGGACAGGGGGGTTGGAATCGGCCTGGAGGGTTTTGTGCATGCAGAAAAGAAGAAAATATTATGTTTCTTAATATGGGACAATACTGAGTAAAATTATTTGCTATATAATCCATTCAGAAGAGAAGAAAGTCAAATTCCCAAGGGACTTTTTTTTTCCCAATCAGACTCAAAATAAGTAAATTTGAGTGACAGACAACTGAATCCACTATAATTAGCATATGTCTTCTTTGCTGGCAACAAGATCAAACTGAGGACTGTATGAGCACTGCATGCCCATCATGTTACTAAAAGTTTTGCTAAGCATAGGAAGGAAATGATACTGCTTTGATGTTACTTTTGGCTTTCAGTCTCAGGATTTGGATGAAAAAAGACTGCAATAATATTTTAACCTGCTTATAGGGATTCAAACCCATCTCTCTCAGCAGAGTGCCCTAATCAGTCTGTGGTTTAGGGAAGGAAGCACACTCCACATGCCTACTGCTGAAGTTGCTCCAGGATTCACTGGTGGAGAGAGAAGAGTTAGGAGAGGCAGATGGAAAACAGATTGTATTCCTGTGGTAAGGCATTAACCTTGGAGAAACACAGACCCTCTGCTAATGTTTGTGCTATCAGGGTGTGGGTGGAATGCATGTCTCCTTCCAGGCTGCAGTCCCAACATCTGGGATCTCAGCCCAGGTCAGCTCAGTACCATAACTAGGAGAGTATTTTACTGAGCTAAACTACCAAGTTCCGCACCTTAAACACTTAGTACAGTCACACTTTCTCTCAAGATGTCTGGCTTTAACTACGTTTTGACCTTTCAGCAGGTAAGATGAAGTCTGTTCTAAACAGTGCCTTTTCCATATGAACTGTCAGAGGATTGGTGCTGAGCAGACAGACAAGCCTGGATCTGAATCTTCCGGGGATGAAGCGGTAGTGCAGCTGCAGCTCTGCACTAAACACATTTCTGCTTAAGAACAAGTTCTGGGTCATCATCCTGATATCTCTAATTCTCCCCGTGCTATGTCTGGAGAGTCAGTGGATTTCATTCAGGATTTTGGCTTGTTTAGGGGCCAGGCTCACACTCTTCAGGGCACCATGCTGCCTTCTGCACAGATGCCTGCGTGTGCGCCCTAAGCCTTATGCTTTAATCCGTCATTTATGCAGCACTTACATATAATGCCTGATTAAACAGTTCCTGTGCCAAGATTTTAATTTTTCTTAGCCTTAAGATCTTCATGAATTCATTTGTACTCCTAATTTCACCTTATTTCTAGCTCTACAACATGACTTTCCTTCTCTTGTGCTGATTCTGCAGCTATTCTGGTCTTTGGCCAACTCTTAGTCAAATATGTTCAAATTAATGCAGGTGGCTTAAAATCTATTTAAGTTAGTAAATGAATGAAATGTAAATCAAAATCAACAGACACTTCCCCTTAGCATACTGTATGTTTTCTGTTATCAGACTGTTTAAATTATAGAATGTCTGGTCTATGTCTTCTTCTATTTCTTCAGCAGTACTTAGTACAAGTAAACAGGGGCATTCAGCAAAATCTAATCCAAACAGAGCACTCCTTGATTTACTCCAAAACTACATATTAGAATAAAGACAAGTCTATATTTTTTTAAATCTCTGTTTTGACTGGTAAGCAATGACTCTACAGGCCAAATTCCCCTTCCTTCAATTAGAGCTGCATATTATTTTTTCATTCAAACGACCACACACAAATTGCTCTGGTCTAATGCTCAGATAGGACACAGATTTCTTGTAGCAATTCATTTAAGAAAGTTGAATTCTGTATTTCATATCTTGCTTGTTATTTGAGAAATTAGCTGTGCCTTTTTTCTATGTAAAATGTATTTTTCCAAGGGTGTATTGTTGTTCCAAACTTCTGCATAAAAAAAATCTTTCTTTTGCTTTTGTTCCCCTTAAGGACTATTTAATATAATCCTGTACGTTCAACAATTTAGATTAAGTTTTTTGGTTGTTTGATTATTTTTTCATCAAAACTCTGTCCTCTTCTGAGACAAAACCTCTGGATAGATGAAAATCATCATTTATCAACATGAGCAGAAACAAAAAGACATAAAATTAATGTCAAATCAGATATCTTTTATGATCATTTCATATTTGCTCAGTCAGAAAACTGCCTGTTAAATACCTGACAGTACAGTCAAAATCTGATTTATTTTAACTTCAGCCAATCTGTTTTGTTTGAATTGAAATGTCAAATAGTTATGCTTTAGAAAAATGGCACCACTTCATGGGAAATATATAAGTCGATGTACATTAGTGTAAGACTTGGGTTTCTTTGTTTGTTAACATCTGCATATGCTCTAGGACACCACACTTTTAATCCCCAGCACTGGTTCTGTTTTGCCCTTACTTGTCTGCATGATGCTGACTGACACCTCACGACTTTTAGCCACACTGTCTCCGTTTCCTCCTTAGCTTGATTACTCCATAGCTGGTTCAGCAGCCAACACAGTTAGAATCTCCATTCTACTTTAGTGAAAATGGTAGTGTAAATGGTAATTTATCCATCCTAAAAAATGAGAAAAAATCTTCACATGTTATAATTATGTGTTAGTAATACATATCTTCTTGCTATTGTTTGATTTACATCTTGTTAGTTCAGAGAAGTCCTGTATCTCTCATATATTACTCTAAGAACTGGGGATGTTGCCGAGGGTTCGCAGAGTAAACAATTCTTAATCGACTCAGTGTTTTTCCCTGCTGTACACACCCTGTAACTTAACTATATCCCAAACATGCTGCAGTCATTTAAAGAATATGTGTCTCGGCTTTCATTCAACAACTTTTTGAGCTTGAAAACCATACATCTGTAAATCTGAGTCAGAATCATTTCAACCTATTTTATTGAGGCCAAAGGGAAGACAGAAAAGTGACAATTATCTAATGTTACCCTTTCTGACCTCAGCAGTGTCTGTGGGAGTTTTCCCACTGAGTTCATGGAGTCAAGATTTTGACCTGTGTTAGTTCCAACCTTGGAAGAGAAGAGGGTGAACAGCACCTGCAATCTCTTTTATATGATTATTAGGATGTGGGGAAAACAAATATTTCTTCCCAAAATAAAAGCCCATCTCTGGCATCTTTTTTGAGACACCCTTACGATTCAGATAGAAAAAGAAATATGAATTACCCCAAAGACAATGAAAGGAATTAGATTCTGAAAAAGTGATTTAAGTCTAGTGTGTTTTACTTCACATGTCATGTAAAACTCAAACACAGTGAGAAATGTCAGCCAGCATCCCATGGAATTATGACCAACCAAAACAAAGGCGGTGCAGAGTACCTTCTCTGCAAGATTTTATATATCTTTCTTCCTGAAAAAATTTGCCACGATGTAGGTAACATAATGATGTAATTGTGCCAATAAAACCCATTGAAATTGGTGGCTGTGGTTTCATACCCACAAGGTATGAGCACATACTGTTATGAGCAAGAGCAAATTTTAGAGGATCAATTGCAAAATAAAATTCCAGTGAATTTCTAAAATACTTACTCCTCCCCTGCCCTTCTTCTTCTCTCTTTCCATACCACACAACAAATGAAATGGCTTTGTTATCTTTCCCTTCTGCTCCACAGGAACCAACTGCCTTTATGTTCCACTGAATTATATAATTAAATAAATCCCAGAGCAGTCATTCTGAACCCTTTTTTTTTCTCCTGGTAACGACATCTTCTCTCAATAAAAAAAAATCTCTGGCTGCACACCTTGCACTGATTTGTACCGTGATTTCAGTATATTCAAAGGCAACTTATTTCACATGAGCATTAGCACTTGAGTTTACATTTGTAAGTTAGGTAGGTGTTTAAATCTGCAAGTATTCCTCCCTGTTTAAGTATTTTATTACTGCTCTCTTCTCTCCAAGAAAACTTGGCTTAATAAAAATTATTTTATAACATTACTGTATTCCAGCTACTGTGAAAGCAATGATTTGCAAATTACTGAAACATCACAGTTGCCTTTGTAGTGTTTCACCCTCCTGATCATTCTGGGATGAGGACATCCAAAGCAAATCTCTGTATGTTCTGACTACTTGACTATATGGCGCCATTTTTATTTGCACATGCTAATACAGAAGATTTATTGCATCAGTTTGTGAAATTGTTTTAAAACAACAACCAAAGGCTACTACAGTAGTCTTATTTTACCTGTAAGGACAGTTCTTGGCATACCTCCAGAGGTTTGTTGGAAAGGACCTAAAGTGCCTAATTCGATACCTAAGACAGTTTCAGGAGGTCTGCTCTCAGTTCAGTCCCATAACATAATAAATTCATATTGCAACCCTGCACTTCATTCTCATCAAACACTTTCCAATTCATCTTCCACATTTCCTCCCCATTCTTGCCAGCACAGGAGCATCCTGGGCTATGGTGTTCTTGCTTAAAATCAAATTGCAGTTCTGGGCCAAGAAAAAGAAATATCTGAATTTGTAGGTCCATGAGGAAATAAAGTTTATTATGTGTGCCCCCAAATACATTTCAGCATAAACCGTTGCTTTCACCTTGTTTTACTGTGATATTGACCTTCCCCCAACTATTTGCATAGCAGCAATGTAGTAAGTAAATTAATTTTAAAAAGTAAGAAATTTGATTTCAATTCCAACCTGAGGGAATTCAAACCCATCCTTATATTTTCTGAAAAGGGTTCTAACAGACATGCTGTTAAGAATATTTGAGCTTTGGTGGTTATAGAAAATGAAGGTATATAGAAATTTTAAGAAGAAAACTCTTCTGACTCTTTGAAGATGGGGCACTACACAACCAGTGATGCAGAACCTAGGGATCCAGAAGAATGACGGCGTCCTGGAAATTGCCCTGCAAGAAAAGAAATACGTGGACCCCCACCTGATCCTCAAACTATTTCTCTTCTTTTTCCTATAGCTTTTTAAGGTAAAATACACTTAACATGTGAGGCCTGATGTTTGAGCTAAAAAGGGAAGGGGAAATTCAGCAAAAATTCTGTTCTTACTGCATCATGTTGGCTAGCTGAGGATGGTGTCTTCTGAGATTCCTTAGTCTCAGTCACATTGGTGATTCTTAATTTCCTTGCTGGTTTACAACCTAGGTGCCTAGTTTCAAGAATTGTAGCTATTAGTTGTATTATTTTGGCAATTACTCTAGACCTTGATCTGAATGTTTAATACTGAAATTATTTTAAAAGCATATTTTTCAACACTGTGTGATAGTTTATAGCTACAGCTCTGGTAAATAGCAAGTGATTTCTAATGCCTTGCATTCCTTTTAGAACAAAACAGCCTTTTCTTTTTGCAGGGGATGAAGACAGATTGCCCTTCCCTAGTTCTTTTAAATTATGCATATGCCTCATTTTAATAATTTGTTTATATCTCAGTGACTTGTAATAAATGGTGGCATTGAAATCTTGATGGACTGAGAGTTTTTCCCGGACAGAGATGGAAGATGGACAATAAGGATTTGCTGTTTTGAAGCTGTTGTATACGGGACAGTCTCTAGATTTGCCAAGCTGCACATGTTGAATAAAAAAGCTACACGTACTAGTTAACATGATATATGCCAGGTACCAGAGTTATAAGGCATTAGGTCAGATATAAACATAGGAGTCAAACAGCAGAGCATTGTTCAGAAATAAATTGAGCCGTCTGTCCCTCTTGGGGAGGGAACACATTGCCTTAATAAAATACTCAGCAGATTTTTCAATTACTCCATAAGAAAATGAACAGCAAGAGAATGAAGCCTTCTGCAAAAAGTTATATTTCTGGTACAAGCTGCAGTTTAACCAGCAGTTGATACAGATATGTACCACACATACTAATCATCAATATAAAAATGAACAGAATTTGTGAAAAACCTCTTTGGGAAAACACATTGCCACTGATAGTTAATTTCAAAGGAATCTAATAGAACTGACCATGCACTAGGACAAAATTTTGGCAAAATTATGTTTATTTGACAATTTCTACAAATATTCTCCAGTTTATTTACAGCAGGAATTATGTTAATAATAATAATAATGATAACATCACCAATAGAACAACAATAACAATAACATTAATTAGAATAACAGTTATAATATTCATATTATTACAATTATTATTAATAATAATAGTAATAACAACTACTGCCTCAAATTCAGAAAATAAATCTCAGCTGCCTTAAATGACAACTTAATTTCTATAAAATTCTCTGACCTTTTATAGTTACGACCTTTGGTCTACATTATCCAGTATTGACACAGGAACAAAATGTTGTCAAATAATGAAAATAGGGTTATTTCTTAATAATTTCCAAGATGGATTGAGGAACAGTCTTGGAAAGCTTAAGAAAGCCTGTTCTTATTCTATTTGCAGTTCAACTTCTAAATGAAAGTGATTTAAACAAAGAGCAACACAAGCCACCAAAACCTTTAGTTTTATGACATCTCAGGCTGAGAATCACAGTGATATCATAAATGTATTGGCTTTGGAAAGTTATTATCAGAAGCTTACTGTTGCTGAAAAGAAAAAGCATTGGGAATAGTCCAAACCACTACAGTTATAATGCTTGAACTAAAAAAAGTCATGATTCGGAAGCCAAAATACGACAATCATACCCAATGTGTTTTAGTTCTAATGCACTCTGGCAAATAATCACATAAGAATTTAGTGATATCAATTTAGCACTATCAAGTTCAAGCACCAAATATTTAAAATCAGTGGAATATACTATCTGTATATAATTCTGAAGTCAACTATACTGATGAACTATGACCAATTTTTAATAATGTGGGTGGATCTGTTAAAAATTAAGTAAAGCCATACCACTGAAAATTTATATTATTTCTCAGCTTTTTCAAAAAGGCAGTACTTTCTGATATATACAAGAACAAATCTGAAAAATATGTGCCACAATAGAAACAACTTCCTGGGTCCTTTCTCATTGATTAATTCTGACTGCTTTACTCTAACTAGAATAATTGTTTAGAACAGCTGTTCTTGCCTTCCACCTCAGTCTGAAGGCAAAAGTTTAAGAAAATTCAATCAGTCAATTCTTTGTGAAGCTCCAAAACTGGAGCTCACTGAAAATTTTCAAGACTTGCATTTCTCTGAACTTTACAACATAATCAACAGCTACAGAAAAACTGAGAAACAGACTAAGGGCACCAAATCTAGTCTACCATTGCTGCTTGGAACCAAGTCATATAATTTCTTCAGCAATTTCATCCATCATGATCCTAAAACTGCTAACAGTCTTAATTATTTTATGTGCTGGATGCACGAAAATATCTTTACATGGATAGAAACACTTTGCTTTTTAAAATTCATTTACAGTTTACAGACATTTATTTTTGCATCCAGATTATCCTTGTAGTAAAGTAACTTTTATTTACTTCTAGTAATCCTGTTAGTTTGGATTTATACATGTATAAAAAAAAATTTGTATAAATGTATGTGTGTGTATCCTCAAACAGGGATACATGCACATGTATGTGCACACATCCATGCACATCCCCACCCATCATTCACATACCCATCCCTGGAGGTGCTCAAGGCAAGGCTGGATGGGGCTCTGAGCCACCTGGTCTAGGGAATGGTGTCTCTGTCCATGGCACAGGGTTGGAACGAGGTGATCTTTAAGGTCCCTTCCAACCCGAACCGCTTTATGATTCTATGATATACATACATGCACGTATATACATATGTCTATATATACACGTACATATTTGGAACTATTTTAACCTATATAGTGAATCACAGAATTGCTTAGGTTGGACTCTAAGATCATTGAGTCCAAGATACTGTTTTATGCAACAGTATTGGCACTTTGTGCATAAGCATGTGTATATGTTTATGGTTGAGCTTGAAGGTCTTAGAGGTCTTTTCCAACCTAAATATTTCTTTGACTCTGTAATATTTAAATACTCTGCTTTTGATCAGGAAAACATGTTTTCTATGAAGGAGAAAATAAAAGACATGGAAAGATTTCCTTTCTTCCATTAGCACACATTACAAAGAAGTGAATCTTTTTACAAATACAAACTTTGGCTAGAACTCTGAATGCCATTCAAGTTTTGACAAAGTAATCTATCCCCAGAATGGAGATGGAATATTATTTTCTAAGGACACTTTAAAAAAAACCCAAATACTTTAATTTTCCAATTTACTTAAATTCTCATTTTCAGTGTTTATCTTTGTTAAGTACCTATACTCTGACCTAGGAAACTGTACCTTCTAGGTGTGCAGTTTGAACGAAGCAGAGACGCTCCAGCAACAAACTTGAAAATTCAAATTCAAACACACCACGGTACAAAAACACTTTCAACAATATTGACAAGAGTTTAGTTCTCCCTTATGTTGTCAAAGACATGGTATGCATGTCCATGACCTTACACATTTAAAAAGATCTATAGCCAACTTTGTCTATATTCCAGCCATGTGAACCAACCACCTTTCTATGCCTTGAATTGTTACAGCTCAACAGTTGCAGAAGGTATTTCACCTTCCTCTCTTCTCACTTGGAATGTCCATCCATGCTATTTTCCCACTTCTATACAGAAAAAATCCGCAATATATATTGTTTGTATAGGTATTCCAGAGTTGTTTCTCAAGTTGACAATGAAACCCCGGTCAAAAGGTGTCTGTATGGTTTGCAGTAATCCACTGTGGGTGTGAATGACAGAATTCTGACAAAAAGTATTCTCACTGCGAAACTGCAATGTCCTTACACAGGGAGGCTGGAAGAGAGCTGCTGTTTCACTAAAACATCCCATATAATCTTGGAAACATTGAACCCTTGAAGTCTGTTCCAGTCAGGAGGTTCTCCAGTCTGAGGTCATGATTGAGAGAGTTTCAAATAAGTTTTCCATATCATACTGGTATGGATGAAAACATTGTTACTCTTCTGGCATTGCAGCAAGTATTTATTGCTTCACATCCTGGCACTTGGTTATTTGGAGGAATTCTTTTCAATGGTTCTATTGTTTCCTCTCCTCTGAGCATAACACAGGACTTGCATTGGTCTCCTCCTTCACTGCCAAGTCTATAGGCAGCTTCTGCAATATTGCAAGACTGGTGCACAAAGTTTTTCTGCTGTAAAATGACCCTTTTTTTCCTGAAACCACTGGGATTTTTTAGTCCTTTTCACCTTCTTAATCCCTAGTATATAAATACACATTTGAGGTCTGGAAGTCCTATATGTGTCTCAAACTCTAGTTGCTCGGACAGAATTTGGAAGACCTTTCAGCTGGCATTCAGTCTGTAGGTTTCTCAAATGCTTTCACATTCAGCTCAGCATGAATACACTTCTCCTTTAGCATATTTTCATATGTCTTTAGTTAATTTTATTGGAAGACAAAAATCTAAGAATTCAGAATTGAGACTCAGTAAAAAAAGTAGAGTCTGTATTACATTGGTTTTATATCCAGAATTCTCTGTATTTGAATCTAAACTGAGAATGATGAACTACCACGGCTTTTAATTATAATAGCAAAATTAGTTTATCCATTCAAAATAATTCCTATACTTAAGGGTAAAAAGAAAAATTAGGTTCTGTTTCTTGAATTGTTTGCATAAATCAGATATTTTTTAATTATACTCAGATCAAAGAAACTGAAAAGCTGGGACTCAGACTTCAAGGTTACATTATTTGTTCCAGCACTAAAACATTTAACAAAACTCCTGTAGTCCAGGAGATTATGGAGAGTCAGGCCACAAGTGGTATTCCTAATCTTTAACTGTTTCAGAGATTTAAGAAGCCCCAGGAGTAAAGCATTTTATATTGGACTCTTCAAGATGGAGTATGACATATGGCTTAGTTCAGATTTAATGCCACAGTCCTGGGATACTGCTCATCACATATCAGGGTTTTCAGGAGACAACCTCACGGCTCAATTCACCATTTTTTGTACGAAGAACAGATATTTCAGACTACTCTGATGTACAGTATCCAAGGTATGGATTAAAATTTGGAACTGAATTTGAAATATATGAAAATCACTGATTTAAAGGAGTCCCCAAAATAGTCACTGGAAATCTAACAGCATAATAAACAGATTAATGTAAATTTAATAATTTAAATTGACATTCATCTTCTTACTTAGCCAATCTAAACCAAAATTAAATATTTTAAATTCATGTTTTATTTATTTTAATGTATTTTTCATTGCTAGACAAAAATTTCAGCGTATTTACCATTTCTAAGTCTTGGAAATGACATGATACAGTCCTCTCTTGGGAAATTGCTAAGAGGTTTTTGCAGGCACAAAAGGTCCAGAGAGTCCTTAAAGCACTAAAAGCCATCCTAGCTTTGAGATTTTTTCTGAAAAATTAAAAAAACATAGAAGTTTTTATTCCTATTAATCATACTGAAAAGAACCTGTACCAAGTACAAGGAAACACTTTTAATATATTTTTTTTTCTTTTAAAGAAGAAAGATGCAATCAAATTTAATCCTTTCCCTTTTGGTGTTGCACTTTCTTGCAATCTCCTTTCTATTAAAATTAATGAAGCTTTGCAGCCTTGTGATTGCTAATAACACTTGCAGAGATGTGTATATTCCACAGTCCTGAACTGACTCCCTGTCTGCACTCCAGTTCCTTCAGAGTGAAGGATCTGGAAAAAACAATTAAGGGTCCGTTTACCAATTATTCCCCTTCCTTGCCTATTTCCAAACTGAACCCACAAAATTTTATAAGAGCTTGGAATGTTTTAACTTCATTTAAAACACATACAATTTTGTCTATTTTCTCCTCTGAAAGATCCATAAGAAAACAATTAGAAAAACAGACTGAAGACAGACATGGTAATTTTTTTGGCACAGCCGTAAGCAACTAGAGCTAAAATCTCACAGATGCATTGGAAGAAAATGTCAGGGACAAGGACAGTGATATTCATCTCACATACCTATGCAGGTTTGTAATAGTTTTCTACAATTGATATAGTCACTCTTTCTATACAGTCAATACAAATAAACAAGGCGGATGCAGCCCAGATTAGCCTTCTCCTTTACGAAGAGATTAATTGTTCCCCAAGTTTCTACTCTTCAAAGATTGCAAACAGACCTTAGTTAACTATTTCAGGTGTCAGTTAGGAGGCCACAGCTGTTACAATAAATCCCATTCAGGCTTCCAACATATGTATTGGCTTCTGTATCCCTACAGCGAGACTGAACCTACTAGTGACAGCTTCAAAATCTCCACATTGCTCTGCAATGCATAATACGTATAAACAATTTCCTGTAAAGATGTATTGTTTAAATCAGCTTCAGTTTGGGTATTCTGTCTTTAAAGGATGAAACTGGTTCATGATGAAATATTTTCATTGACCTTAGTGAGGTGAGGATGCCACCCACAGCTTTCCTGAGTGATTTTTTAATATAGTCCAATTGAACAACAGCTTGCAAGTGTAAGTAAGTAAGTAAGTAAATTAACAGTAAGTTGCAGCCAACTGTGAGCAAGTAACAAACTCAAACATTCCAGTTTTTAGGTGAGTTAAATCTAAAGAGACCAATGTTTATATTTCTACCCTCCTTCTATAAGGTCTTTCCTTTCAGATGGATTGTGCAATTGTTGCATTTCTGTCAACTGGCAAGTCAATCCTCTCCCTCCTTTAAAATTAAGTCTGAAACAGGATTACTTTTGTTTGTTTAAAGTGGGGTGGGGATAGGGTAGGAGCGGGGGATGTGGGCATGGCAGAGTTTGGGCTGAAATAATTATTTCACTTGGATCTCTGTTGCATTTACCAGGGTGTCTCAGATTAATTTTTTGAGTGTTGAGCTACATTTCCTACCTTCCAGGAAAGTGCCACAACTGCTAGATCATGGGTATTCTGTCACTCGGTGTTATGAATGCCTTCTTCTGACACATTTCATCTTGCAAAAATGATGAAATATTTAGAAAGAGAAACCATTCTGAGGGAATACAATAATGCTTAAGCCACCAAACAATTCTCCTTGGTTTTGCATTCTGTTCAAAACAAAACAGTTTAAAAATGAAGGTCAGAGGGAGAATCAGCTTAAGAAAGTGCACCACACAAAGGGTAAGGGATTATTCTGAAAGGTTGAAAATCCCTGTTCAAATTTCTGTAGGATAGTAGAATTACCTGGGAGTCTTGGATGAACGGCTTGTCCAGACTATAAAAGATAAAGCACGAAATGCACTGCCTCCAGCCCCCCACTTCTAAAGCTGGCCCTGACTTTATCCAGAAGAAAATACTTTGTAAACTCAGGGTCTGAATAGCTTTGGGACTTATGGCATTACATTGTTCAAGAAAGAAAGTATTTACAGATGCACAGATGTGTGTTCACACTTCTACATACAGTTTCCAGCTTTCATTTGACATTCAGTTGCTGAAATGTGCTACTTAGGCAGATGTTTGACATCCAGTTTCCCTTGAGACCTGTATTTCATAGGTCTTCAGATTCTGGCTGGGCCAAATGAGATTTCAGAGATCCACTTCTTCTCAAGTTTAGAATTCTCTTTCTAAATACAGGTAGCCAGGATGGAGTAACCAGAATTTAAGATGTTTTTTACAACCCCATCTTAAATATATTACTGCTGTACTTAACTGTGCTGGAAGCTTCTGCCGGGCAGTGGTCTCTGGTTCCCCAAGCCAAATGATGCAGCATAGCTTGTGAAGAGGCTAATACTTTCTCTAAAGCACACTGGTGAAACCACAGTACAAAGCACTTGAGGGACACTCATCTTTCTGGCTCCATATGTTCTGTCTGTCTTCCCAATACACATGTACTCTATTTGTGGGTTTTCCAGTAAAGAGTGTGAGAAATGATATTACAGCTGTGTGGCTGAAAATGTGCAGGGATGGAGGCTTGCTGGGGTACTATGAAAAGATAATCTGGCATGAAGTGAGTTGAATCTGGTGCCATTTCATCTCTATGGTTTATTGGAGCAGCCCTGGAGCATGTTCTCTTCATAATAAAGCAGGAAAATTAACTGCCAGCCTTACAGATTTACCTAATTTTTCATTCAGAATCATAAATTTGATGGAATTACTTTGGATTTGTCTGGTAATGTGGATCAAGTTAGTTCATTCTTAACTTTATTTAGGATTATAGATAGATGACACACAATCTTGGAGTTTTTCAAAGTGACTACATGACTTCACAAATCTTTTACAAATTCACATTCTTCCCTACATTACCCCTATGTGTCTTTCAAGAAGATGTAATTTGACTGTTATTTGGCACTCTTGGGTGCTCTTGGTATCATTACAGTACAATTAGTTCCCCTTTCTAACAGTATGGTTTTGTCTGACATCAATTGTTTATTGGATTATTAACATCAGAAGGAGGTGAGCTGGATTACAGCATCGAGTACCACAGTGTAGACAACCACCAAAAGCACAGCCGTTGACATCTGTACTAAATATCTAAACTGCTGTGCATACCCAGGAGAGGCATCCTGAGCAATCTAAACGACCTTGAATAAATTTGTCCATTTCAACTTATTACCAGTTAAAGACGAAATCAATGTCAAATGAAATCAAACACAGACAATTCTTCCACTGAGTGAATAAGCACAAATGGTCCTTAACTTCTCTTATAGCTATTTTAGAGTAGCTTAATCCACTACTGCTAGAAGTTAAAACAGCAAGGAAATGAAAGTATGCAAAGAAGGCTTCCCTTCATTTCCATTTTTGCCTCCCCCCTGCCTCCACCTTGTGCAAGAGTGGAATATAGATGTAGACCCAGATTGGAAGTAGATCCATACACACCCTGTGGAGATTTTGATCTGGCCAGACCCAACCCTTTCCCAATCTCTTGAACTACAAAGATGCAGGAGTTTGTCGTTGCAGCCCAGTGATAACTGCAGAGTCTGAGCAGAGCTCAGCAGGTTTGGTGCAGAGCTGCGCTAACACAGCTCTCTGACAGATTGGAGCTGGCTCCCATCCACCTACCCTGGAGTACAGACAAAACAAGTTCACATCTATCTGCACGTGTTCATAAAAGCCAACGCACAGCTGCACAGCCCAGAAGAGGAAGGGAGTGGCTCAGGCTAGAGGCTCACCCTGCTTCCTACACATTCACTGCCTAAAAAAGGAAAGGCAGCTCAATATTCCAGAGGTAAAAAAAACCAAAACTCTGGCTTGACTTGTTTGATGATACAGAGAGTTGCGCAACAAGTTTGCCTTTTGGAGAGGCATGGAGCTGCACTTCCCTGTGCAGAGAGCCAGGGCTAAATGGCACAACTAATCCTTCAGGGTATGTACATTAGTCTTTGAGCCTCCATTAGGTCAGTCAGCTGTGAAAAGAAGGAGAAAATGCTTGGTGGGAAGGGGAGAAAAAAGCAAGGCACTGTGCACGTGTTTGTCTCCATACGTCTCCCATCTGAACATTACAATTTTATTTCTTTCAGGTAGGAAGGAAAATCTGTTAACAATTTTGTTTTGTGTGTCTTGTCTTTGTGAATTTGATTTCATTCCCTGTAATGGTAGAATTTACAATAAACAAATTTTATATATCATTTTAATGAATTTCAAGTCATCTTCTTGGTTTCAGCTTTAACTGTTCCAGCCAATTTAAACTAAATTCAAAGAAAAATAATATTATTGATATTACTAAAAGAAAGACAAACAAAATGGCATCTGTGGAAGAAACATATACTAATTTATTCCTTCTTGGCTTGTTTAAAAGCTACATGAGATTTAACAAGTGTAAATGGAGTGAAGTTTTTATTTGGATCAGCTGCAGAAGGACAGAAAAAGACTGGAAGAGCCTAATCTTCATGAGTCTCAGACAATTCTCTGAGAGACCGGATCAGTGGACAAGGAAAGAGCAAATGATACCGAGACTTTTGTAAGGCCTTTGATAAGGTCCCCCACAACATTCTTACTTCTATATTGGCAAGATATGAGCTTGATGAATGGAATATTAGATCTATGAAGAATTATTGTAGGGGCAAATTCAAAGAGCTGCAGTCAATGGCTCTATGTCCAAATGGAGAACAGTAACCAGTGCTGTTCCTTAGTGGTTAATACTGGGTCCAAAACTATTTAATATGTTCATCAATGATCTAAAGAGTGGGATCAAGTGCACCCCCAGCAAGTTTGCAGATGACACCAAGCTGAGTGATGCAGTTGTTGCTCTGCCATCCGGAGCCTCGACAGCCTCAAGAAGCTGGCCCATGCAAACCTCATGAAACTTAACAAGGCCATGTACAAGGTGCTGCACCTGGTTCAGGGCAATCCCCACTGACAATATGGCTGGGAGATGGATTTGAGGGTATTGATGGGTGAAAAAAATGGACATGAGTCAGCAATGGGCACTTGCAGCTCAGAAAGCCAACCACATCCTCGTCTGCATTAAAAAAAAAGATGTCCAGCAGGTCAAGGGAGGTGATTCTGCCCCTCTGTTCTGTTCTTGTGAGAGCCCACCTGATGTACTGTGCTCAGTTCTGGGGTCCCCAGTACAATAAAGACATGGACCTCTTAGAGCAGGTCCACATGAGAGCCACAAAAATATCAGAGGGCTGAAGCACTTCTGTTTTGAAGACAGGTTGAGAGAGTTGGGGTTGTTCAGAGTGAAGAAGACCTGGGAAGACCTTAGAGCATCCCTTAATATATGGGGCTTACAAGAAAGATGAAGAAAGAGCTTTTACCAGGGTCTCTAGTGGCAGAACAAGGCAAAAAGGTTTTAAACCTAAAGAGGATAGATTTAGGCTGGACACAAGGAAGAAATTCTTTACTGTAAGGGTGGTGAGAAACAGGAATAGGTTGCTCAGAGAAGTTATTAATGCCCCGTCCCTGGAAGTGTTTAAGGGCAGGTTGGATGAGGCTTTGAGCAGCCTGATCTAATGAAAGGTGTCCCTGCCCACAGCAGGGGAGTTGGAACTAGATTACGTGCAAGATGTCTTCCAACCCAAACCAGTCTATGATTCTGGTATAAATGTAGCTCATTGGAGCCTTACTTAAGGCAGCTATTGTTCGTCAGTGAAGATTTTGCTCTCAGGAACAGGCAATTAAAGTCACTAAAGTCTCAGTACAAAAAATTTACTGCAAGAATTGGTCATTTTCGTCTCTATGTCCTTGCATCAATTAAAAAGGTTGCTGAAGGTTCAAAAGTTAGTCACTTGATTTCTTCATAAGATGATAAATTTGTTTAATATAGTGACTTGATGTCAAATAACAAGGGTTATATATTCTCATCAAGTTGAAGGTGTTTGAAGTTGTAATATTTTACAAATAACCTTTCTGAATTTTCTAGAAATTATATCAAGATTTATCACTTATAGTTCCAAGCAAAATGGAATTCCTTCCACTGCTGGACATAATTTATTATCTACAGAGATCTGCAAATACTGAGGAAAAGTCTTAAAAATAAAAAAAAGTGCTTGTACTTCTTGAGGTTTAAAACCTCAAGAATTACCAGAAGTAGGGTAAAAGCAAAAATAACCAATGGAATTTAAAACGTTTTTTCGAATTTCTTTACCCATCCTTTCTTAGATTTTTCTCCTTCAGTTTGTGTGAATGATTATTTTTAATTTCTTTATTTTATTTTTTCTTTAAACAAAAAAGATTTTGGACTCTGTTTTATAAGTATGTTGTCTTACTGATCTCACCAGGTTTGCAAGAATGCATCATTGGAACTATATATGAACTACTCATTGTACAAAGGAACATTTATAAAAGAGAAATCAACACTATTTCTCTTTTGCCACTCCTGGAAGAAAAAGCTTAAATATCCACCAAAGGCACAGCACATACCTGAAAGACTTCTTTGTCAGAACACTGTTTCTAAAGGCAAGTTCTAAAGAAAGAAAAATTAGCAACTCAACATTGTGTAAAAGGGTAATAACAAATGTTAAAAAAAAAACAAATGTAAAAAGTCATTTTCAAAGACACAGGTTACACAAAGAGCTGCCTGTTATTTCTTGCTGTGCCTGTGATCATCGGGGCAGTTTTGGTTCTTGTTTTTGGTTAAGATTTCAATCAGCTATTTTTTTATTGTATATCTCATACACAAATTATAATAAGCTCCAGACCTCTGACTTGGCAATAGTTTTCTAAACAACACAAGACAAACAAAAGACAACACCATTGCAAGACACTCAGTAAGTCTGGAGTGATTTAGATCCATCTATTCTACTGCTGTCTGGAGAGCAACCACTATGTTTTCTACTCTAAATTCTTCATAGTCAGGAAACCTTGCCTGAACACTTCTTTAATATGTACTTTTACATTAGCTGTTCTCTGCAATAGATTCTAACAATGATTCTGCATCATGATGGTCAGAGATTTTGACTGAGGCTTTTCTTGGAAGTTAGGCCAACAAGTTTTACTGCTATAGGAAATTATCATATCACTGATAAACCCCTCTTATGTTAATACTGAGAACAGAAGAGTTTTGGAGTGTGTTTACACCACTGCTAAAAGGTAAAAAATCAGCCAGGATTGAAATGAACCATCAGGTCAAAAAGAAAAGACCTGGACTTTTGTTTTTATATTCAGCCATAAGGGCTTTCTTTCTGCCACTGTGCATTACAGCTTACAGACATCTCTGTGCTGGTTTTTTTTTATTCTTCTTGTAGCTCTCTGTCCTTGAGTAATAACATACAAAGGAAGACAGCTTTGAGTTATGGATTAATCTTATGAGACACTGAGCATGCTGCTGAAGATGTTGGGAGGCGGACATAGCTTTTCTAGTGTTTATCAATATGAGCAGAGGGAAGAGTTTAGATATTAAATACCTGTGAAAAAATCAGGGTTCTGGGCACATCAGTAAAGACATGGAGAATATTCAGTATTTGATCCCAAAATCGTATTATGAAAATTCTACTTGTAACAAAAAGTCAGTCGTAGAAGAGGGCTTGTTTTTCCTTGCCTTTTTTTAAGTTTCCTTTTCTATAGCACCTTGGTGCCACTAAGAAGCTCAAAGCAGCCTAGCAACAGTTAGTACACACTGTATGTGTGGCAGAAGCAACACATTCCAGTTGTTATGATTTCTGGGATATGGCCATGTGAAAGGCAATATGCCCAGATCACTGCTGAGTGAGTATGAAGTGGCTGTTCACAGCTGGGTATGTCAAAAGAGCCAGAATAACCTCTGCAGTCTTCTTAGCTGCTTTATAATAAAGTAAAAAATTCCATATCAGCACCCTTCCCTTGCCCTTAATCACCCTACCATTATCTCCTACTAGAGAGGCAGCACAATAATTCAAGCAAACATTTAGACTTTAGCATATATTTGTATATGATGAATTAGAAATTGTAAAGCTTAAGGATTAGCTTTGATTGAAGCTATAGTAGCACTTCCCCAGTAAAGCTACAGATACTGTGAAGCACAGCATTCCTCCATGGGAGAAGAAGCCCTTGGACAGACTTTGGAAGTGCAGAGATACTCAGAGTTTCTGAGCACTGCCCTAACTAGCAGAACTGTGAGGAGGAGAGGAGAAGTCCCTACCTCTCTTTCAAAGAAGATTTTCTCTTTGGCAGTCTGACAGAGGCAGATACAACAGCGTGAAGTAGCTGGAGGCGGTATGTGGGTAGAGAGGCAGGAAGACCCAATCTTTCAGTCACCTGCACAGTACATGATCACCAGATGTAGCTGCAATTCCTCAGATTCCTGAGAATTTCTTCACTTGTTCCTCTGAAAAATGCCCAGATGAGCTCTTCTGCTTCCACCTTGATGAGGATAAGGTGATTTAACAAGTTAGCTTTTGGTCTTCCTCTGCTGGGAAAGGCCAGGGGAATCACTCTTACCACCCCACCTTATTAATTATCTGGAAAGGGTGAGGCAAAAAGGCAATTAGAGAGAGAAAGAAGGTACTTTCGTTGGATTTGCCCCAGACTTGTGAGCAGGATTAGTAGTCACTAACAACCCAAGTAAAGCACATAGAAGAAGAATACAGAAATAGGAAGAATAATTTAAAGAATAGTCTCCCAAGAGAGACTTGATTCAAATTCCCTGTGCAATAGTGTATAAACATAATGAGATTAAATACCTTCAGTAGTAAGGATCAAAGGCCTATAACACATTTTTGGCAGAGGAATGTGAAAACAAATCAATTCCTGGTGGCCTAGAGATGCCTAGCAGGATGGTCTTATCTCCCAGTGAAATCAGGGTAAGTCAGAAATTTCTGAAAATCCCATTAAGTGCTTTGGTAGCAGCTCTGCATGTCTACATAGCACTTGAAAATCTCTCAGCTAAATCATCAATCAAAAACCAGAAGATAGCAGACAACAAATGATTACAGTTCTCACCACAGTTTCTATTTCATCCAGGAAAAAGAAAAAATCAGAAATATGAAAAATAAAACATTACCATTTTAATAGTTTGTAGCGACACAAAGAATTTCATATCTGTGTTTTAGAAAAAAAAAATTATGTACTGTATCCCTAAAAGCAAATAAAATCCAAAATGGAAATATCCAAACATTGAAACACTTTCAATATTTTTACAAGTCTGTTTAGGATTTATTAAACTTAGCTAACGTGACAAAGTTCAACACAGTAACAGAAACTTATTGTGACCCTAATTATTATTAGAAAAAGAGCATGGCCTTTTTTTCTATTATGAGTGGAAAATATTAAAATAGATGTCACTGGTCTTTCCTATTTGTGTCATGGCCTGTCTCCCCACACATTTACTGGATTTGCAGTCTGATGCTGGGTTCAGTCATTTACCCTTCAAAATTCCCAGCCCCAAATAAAAGCACACCACTTGCATCATAACATCAGTGACTCATGCCATAAAATCAGGCTTCCTCTTTATTTGGACATTGAACAACTGTCTTGACCCAAGATGTAACAACTGTTTGCAGAGGAAAAAAAGCAGCAATTTCCCTTAAGCATAAAGAGAATTGGTAATAACAGACGTCAGCTTATGTGGGTTAACAGGGTCACAGAACCATTTTCATTTTGTTTGGTGTGTGAGTTTTTGAAGTTCTATGTAGCTTTTAAACAAATGCAGTTATTGTACTAGGAAAGGAGACACAATCCCATCAACGTTGACACAAACAATAGGTCTGTTAGCTAAGAGAGTTCAAAAACCTCATCCCTTTATATTGGAAACTGAATTCCTGACTACAGATAAATTTGCTGTCAAAAGCACAGGGAGCAAGCAATTTAGAATATGTTGCAGATGTAATGATCAGTACTAATTTTAACCTGAGCAGACACCAATGCTTCATATATTCAAACTGATTTTTAATTGCTATTTTTACTTCGAAATTCATTTTTATTTTAACTTGTGAAGGTTGTCATTGATGCCAAATCAAATAGCTATTTCTCCTGCTCCTGTCCCCAGACTTGGGTAATGTTCTGTATGTTTGTTTGTGCTCTTCAGCATATTCATAAATATTCAGCAGACAAATTTCTCTTCCTCTTATACTTTTCCTTTGTTTACACCTGCACAATCCCATTACCTTCATAACACATCCTCAGATATAGCTGTGCAATATTACTGAAGATAATGACCATGCCATGCCAAATTATAGAATAAAACATCTTGTTTATGAAAAGGCAGAAATGTAAATCACACCCCTTTGGAAAAATGAAACAAAACAAAACAAACTTTCAGTTTGTTTGTATCATCTCAGAGAGATAAGAACATAAAAATATAATCCAGTGAAAGATAACCATAGGGCTGGACCACTACTCCTGTGAAGACAGGCTGAGAAAGTGGAGATTGGTCAGCCTGGAGAAGGCTCCAGGGAGACCTTGGATCATCTTCCAGTATCTAAAGGGGGCTACAAGAGAGCTGGAGAGGGACTTTTTACATGGGCATGTGGTGACAGGACAAGGGGAAATGGCTTCAAACTGCAAGACAGCAGGTTCAGATTAGATCTAAGGAAGAAATTCTTCACTGTTAGGTTGGAAAGACACTTGAATAGGTTGCCCAGAGAAGTTGTGGGTGCCGCATAGGCCAGGTTGGACAGGACTTTGAGCAGACTGGTCTAGTGGAAGGTGCCCCTGCTCATTGCAGAGGCTTGGAACTAGATCTTTAAGGTCCTTTCTAACCCAACCATTCTATGAATCTGTGATTCTAGGAAGGTCAAGTATTATAAAGTTTATTCATATCAACCCAATCCATTCAAACTATGCTCAGAATCATAAAATGCTGCAGAAGGATAGTATAAAGAGACAAATTTTTGTTTTCTATCAAGTGGAAATAAGCACAGGATACAGGTTCTAGCAGAGTTAATAATCTGTGTCTGGAATAGAAGGGGGACTCAGTGAAAATTAAATCCTTAGCCAAATAAAACACAGGAACTACTAATAACCTTTAAGCTTTAAGTTTCCACTGTGATTTTTCATGGTGAACCAAGCACAACCACCAAGCAGAAATGGGCTTTTAGCAATTGACAGACACCTTGCAGCCAAACATTTCAAAGAATTCACATGGTCAAGCATAGCAGTGTATGATAAAACATCTTGGAATCTTTTTGCATCTCTATGAGACAGATAGGAATTGAGTATGTCGAGCTATAATTTTTTCCCCCTAAGAGCTGCCTGGTACAGAGAACTGTCATTGTTAATAGAAACAATTCCAACTTGAAAGTTCAAACCTATATCAGTGCTTGCTGCCAACACACTGAAGTGAGAAATGCAAGGGTTAGACCCAGCAGTGGAGTAAGGGCGTATTGTAAAACCACTCCTTTTTGTTCAACTCTGGCATTCCCAGCACTGGAGCCCAGACTGCCATGGAAACCTGTGCTGAGTCAGGCAGGGGAAAGCTGCTGGGCAGCTCTCACAGCCATGGGACAGATCCCCTTCCCCTGCACCATCAGAAATCCACATACATCCCACTGTCTTCAGTGCAACGATTAGGACTGTACATGGGCTTGCTGAGAAATTCTGGCCTGAGAGATCTTAGATCTTATTTTGATAGTCACAAGGTTCCAGAGGTGGCTTCTACAAAAGGGTACTTTTTTTTTAGTAACTGTGGCCATCTCCTAATATTTTATCATGGTAGTGTTTTATCCAGAAGAGCTTTTTAAAATATTCAGAGTTATGTGAAATATGTCTGTGTTCATAGTTCCAAGAGATCTCAAAGGCTCTAAAAAGCATAGACAGACTTCATTAGGAGTAAGCTGACATCATCCCACTGAACTTGCTGACTGTACTGTCTACAGTCAAGATACTAGAGCTGCCAATACAGGAGATATAACCCATCATCTGCAAATCTTATACATCCTCTCATGAGCGTGTAGAAAATCTTCCACTACATTGCGGGGGAAGTGATTTAATTCTTTGTCCCATACAATTATGGGAAAGTTCAGTAAATGACCTTTATTTTGATGTCAGGATTCCTACTTCTTTATAATAGAACTTTGTTCTGACGTTCCCTCGCCAAAAGCTCATAGAGCTTATGAGCTGTATAAAAAAAGTTGTTCTTACTCTTTCATACTCAAAATACACAATGTCTATTGCCACAGCCTATGATTCTAAGCCATTCAGTGGAACCTATTTATATGTCTATATATTAGATTAGATACATGGGAAAAAAAATCACTGTTTTGATCCCTTGTACAAAGTCAGTGCATTACACTTAATAGTTATCTAGGAGATATCAGTTCTGTAGCTGTGCTGTCATTCTCAGGATTTCTGTTTTGTTGGAATACAGCCACATATAGGGCATGAAACGTGAATTTTTCTACCTTAGCCCACTATTTTTCTGGGAGCAGTTTTGAGAAATATTGTATCCACACCAAACCAGGGGGAAAATGTAGGCACCACTACACACAGTACTTTCAATTAGTTGGAATTTGCCCAGGACCATAGGGCTAACTTCTCAGTTCTTGCTAATCACCAATTTGGCTAAGTGTTAAGCCCTGCAATTTTGCAAGTCTTCAGATGTTGCAGAAGTGTTTTCATTTCTCAAGATCAAACCTTAAATAAATTATAGGGTACTTAATAATGGCACATGATCAAATATGTCTCATCCAGCTTTATGGATCATCACCAAACTACCAGAAGAGAGTAAGATCAATTTAATTACTAAGTTTGAAGAAGACTTACTTATTAATCCTCATTTTCAGAGCTTCCATATGTCTGCCTGTTGTATGAGTCAATATCCCTGGGCATGTCATGCTAGGCTTCTGTAACTAAATTGGTCCTCTTAAGACAACAAAATGAAATGCAAAAAAAGTGATCCCTTTCCATACGGAAAGCTTTCTGGTCACACATGTTGAGACACAAGATATCTGTTGCGGTGAGCCATGGTCAGCAGGACCAAGCAGACCAACAGGTCCAGTGGCTTGATGCCTCCCCAGCACAAGGACAGTGAGCACACAAAAGGCTGTGTGGAGCACGCTGACCATTGGCTGCTGCCGCCCCATCTCATTATAGTTCATATTTGGTTATTTCTCTGGAAAGTTCTATGTTCCTTTGTTGGTAATTGGCCCATGTTAATGCTCTACCCCCCACATCTTCTCCCATTTGCCCTAATCCCTTCTCCCTCCTTTTGTAAGACCCCATAACTGATATTTTATTGGTTAATTGGTTACTGTATGTTCTCTGCGCCTATTATGTAGGGGTATAAAACCCCACACCTGCCTAATTTTATTGGCTCTCCTTGTGGCTTCTCCCTGGAATAAACCCTTCCCTGTCCCACGAGGAAGTCCCTCTGCTTTTTCCTCCCTCCTTCTCACACCTTGCCATCAGTGGGCAAGGCAAACCCGAGCTGGTGCTTCGCCTGCCCTCCAGCGCCGCGATCGGCCTCCGTCCCCCCACCTGGGGCAGGCAGAACATTGCCCGGTGCTGAAATAGCATGCTAGCCAGCTCAGCACCGCGGCAACTATCCCCACTTTACACCTCCTCTTTTTCTCTAAATTCCAGACAACTAGGAAATCCATATTCTTTCATGGCAGAATCACTGCAGGGATGTATTTCTAAGACATATCTTTTGTGATATTTTTCATCACATATAAAATCAGCCACACTGATTTTAGAGAGCTCTGAGAGTCCATCTAGCCCAGTTATATCTCCAGAAATATCCACCTGTGGAAATATCAGGAAAAAGAGAATTAGATCAAGCTGCTATGATATTTCACCCATAATATTCTGTTTGCCTCCATCTACTTTCAGATTTATTTATAAGTGCTCCTTCAATCTATCTCTTAATCCACACAAATGTTTTGCAAGCAAAGCATCTTTTGGCAAAGAACTACACAGTCATAAAACCCGTTGCATGAAGAATTGCTCCTTTTTGCTTGTTTTGAAATTCTGTACTCTGAGATGGTAATAGAAGGGGACCATCTGATGGAGCTTGTACTGGAATAAACATGAATAGATCCCTATCTACCCTTTCTATGGCACTAATTATTTTGCCGATCGTTATCATACTCATAAACTTTCTCTTTTGTAGGCTGAGGAGTTCCAACCTGCTCAGCTGTTGCTTTTGTGAAAGTTGTTTTACATCTTCATTCAACCTTATTGCCCCTTGTTCCTTTTTTTTGAAATACCAAGGTAAACAGATTATGAAACAAGGAATCATACATTAGCTTAATAATGGCTTTTTAGCTTTTTTATTTCTTTTCCTTAAAATTCTTCGTATTTTATTTACCTTCTTGACCACTGACAGACTCTGAGCTCTTGTTTCCATAAAACTTTTGTATCAGTGATGTTAAAAGAATTATAGAAGTAGTCCAGTGTGTTTTAAACCTGTGAGACTACCAAAAGTCACAATATGCTAAGCAGTCCTGATGATAACTATATGACTTTATAACAGAGATTTCATTGTTGAAATTACCTGTTGTGTTTCAGAGATAGGAGAGACACATTCAGGTGACAAAGTACTGCAGCAGCTTGTGCTGTAGTACTCATACCTGACTATATTCAGGTGTGGCCCTACGAAGAGGATTAGACAGCATTAGACTTCCCTATAAATAGTGTCTGGTAAAGGATATTTTTTCTATGACACATTTTTACAGTTATATGGCATCCACATTTGCAACTGCCTTGGCTATATTTTCCAAGAAAAGTACCAAGAGCTGACTTCTACCTCTTTGCCTCAAGATATCTGAGGAAAACAACAGCACTCTCAGCAGTTTGAAATTCTGGAAGGTTCATTGTCTGTTGAAACAAAAGCTCAGCCAAAATCTGGAAGAGAGGCTTAAGAATTCAATCTAAAAGTTTCCACATTAACAAGGCAGGGGATGTCTTGATGTGACTAATTCCATGGATGTTCCAGGACTGTGCTGGTAGTCACTGGGTTCCTATGTGCTGCAAATACTGTTTTCTATTTTAGTTGAAAAATGTACTTTTTCCAGAAACTCCATACCTGAATTCAGCACTCAGTTGAACGAAACTGTAACCACAGAGCCAGAATCTCCCATTTTATGCTCATATATCTTTTTCCTAGACAGTGAAGGCATACATTTATGTTATTGGTCAGAGACATTGGTCTTTTCCTTTCTTATATGAATTAGAATTGAGGAGAAAGAGTAGATACTTGCTTTTGCTGTAAGGGAGAATGGAGATAATTCCTGCACCATCTGAATATTTCACTACCCTACTTTGAGTTCTTATTGATATAGCTCTTCCAAAGCTCCAAAAAGAGCTTTTGGCAGGAATTACCATTCCCATGCATAGGGTGTGCAATTGTATCACTCCTCATTAGGTTCAACTGATTCACTTTGGTTTAAAAGAAAGTGAGGATGGATACTGATCACTTAAAGGGAGATCAGTGACATACTTTCTACTTTTACAGCTAATAGTGTAACTATTATAGTCCATAGTGTAAAGACTTTTATTCAGGGACTGAGAATACAGTCCTGAAAACATGAAATATGAAGATGCAAAATGTAGAATTTTTTTTCCAAAGGAGGAAGAAGTTCAGAGTACTGTAAAAATAAAATAGCAGCATAGAGCAATTTACATTGGGTTATTAAAGTCAGCATTTAAATTGAGGGTGAACGCTTTTAAAGAACTGTAAGAAAGAGCAGAGATGCCAGTTGGAAAGCTAATTTTAGCTGGAAAACCAGAATACGATGTAGTTTGAAGAGAAGATCAAAGAGAGGGACTTATAGAAATTCTATGGTGTACTGGCTACCAGCACAGGAAGTTACCATCAAGGCAACCAAAGTCAAAGACACAGTGCAATTATTTAAAAACACAAATGGATACAGCATGTTCCTGATTGGCATTCAGAGCTGTCTCTAACCCTGTAACTCAGGCTGGAAGTGAACTCCTGTTAGCAGGAAAAGTAGAGAAAGAAAAACCATAGTGAGCTTCGCAGATCTGAATGTCTTTGTCTTCATTAGTGAATCTTGTCAGCCTAGGAAATTTATTCCAGTGTGTAAATGATTGAGCAAACCTTACAGTAAACAAAGAGAAAGTGGGAAGAGAAGCACAAGGTATTGCAGAAAAAACTGTTGACTGCTTAAGAGAAATTATTGTTTTCCCCTGTCACATAAAATGTCAGTGGAAAGGTCTCTTGCATTGTAGGATAATTATTTTTTTCCACAATAAATTTTAGATCAGTATGATCATAGAACAAAAGGCCTGGAGGATTCACCCTGCCAAGCTACTCTAACCTTCTATAGGACACAGGCCTTGGGATTTTTATTTAATCAGTATGTGCAGAGCCCTAACACCAGGACTACAATTTTAATCTCACAGCATATTGAAACAAAACCGGATTTTGATTCTTTATAAGCTTTATGATTGAGTTGATTGCATTTACAGATGTTACTGATAAATAAACAGCAAACAAACATCAGAGAGTGAGTCATACAATCTTCAAGCAATGACACTATACTGATCAGCATATACATGATAATAAAGATACATCTTTACCTACTTTTTTTCTGAAGTTACAATGAGCCTTGGGATACAGATCCATCAGTCATTCAAGCTGGCACATGTAGCACCAGGAAATTTTGTCTATGATAGTTTGTACCAAAAGACATTTGCCTGGTTAGATTGTTGTCAGCAGTATCATTCATTTGCTGTTTATCCCAGATCTGTTTGCAAACACAACTGAAAAAGTCAGCCAGGTTTAATACACCATATATTCTTGCCATGAAATAAAATATATCATCATGGTAAGTATTTTTTCATGTCTAATTGACATGCTCTCAAGGGCTTTAAAATCTTGCCAGTGCAGTTAAATTACTAAATGTTTGGTCCTTATAACTCTTTTTCTGCTCTGGGCAGCACTTAAATTTTGTGAGCCTTCACACTGACTTCAGAAAGATTGCTGGAGTTATTAATCACAAGTCAAAATTTTGTTATGGCATCTGTCATCAGATAACGGCAGTATTTGCAGGAAGGCCCAAATTTTCTGCAATAGGTGTAAATAAATTGAACACAGACTTGAAGAAAGTTCAGCTGGTTGTTGGTAAACTGGAGCATCCATAGGATGCCAGTGCTGTAGGTGATGCAGTTACTCGTGTATTTTGGCCAAAGGGAGGCATGCAATTTGTGAAGTTTCAGGTACACACATTATCCTGCCATATTTCACTGTTTCAGGTTCCATATAGCCTCCTTTTAATTTCCTTATTTTCTCTGCCTTGGAGGAGTTCTCTTACAGTAAGACATATGAACATTTGTTTTTTTCCAAAGGCTCAAAAAATGCCACATTCACTTCCAAACCTATGTCTCTTCTCAGACAGCCGTGCAGTGCAGTGCTGCCAAATCCAAACTTGTGGGCTAGTTGCCTTGTTTAACAAAGGTAACCTGAAACTCTGTAAATTTTGCATAAAGCTTACATCTGCATTTATTCAGCTGAAAACTACATGCACAAAGCTAGCTCCTAGATGGTGTAAACAAGGACAGCTTCTCTGAAGTCACTGAGGATTGCATCCACTTGCACAATCTAAACATATGGTATACATTCATCAGTTCACTTCCCTTACACAAAGTTGGCCAGATTGCCAGTGAGGTATTCATTCATGGACTACTCATACATACTCTTGTGCTATGAACAGCAGCCCTCAATTATAAATTCAAACACACATTTAAAAATGACTCTCAGAAAGTTTAACTCTCTTGCAGCTGTCTTTTTGTGCACAGATTGGGCAACTGTGTTGGCTCTTTCTCTCCTGCTTCATGCCCACTTAGTCACGGATTCAGAAATCCCCTATTGCTGTTTGTATACGAAAGAGAAAATCTTGTTTCCTTCTGCTTCACATGCTGTCCTAAGCTTTGCCTCATGGCCACTAGCCCGTGATCAGAACTGACCAAAGTTTGACACTGAAATCCTGGCTTAAAGGCAAGGAAGAGCAAACAGGACTAGAAAATAGGACAGACAAAGGGGATCAAGTAGCAGGCTTGACTACATGAAAGGAAGTCACAAAGACAGGGGCAGATTTTTCGTCCTGGAGCACAGTGAAAGGACAAGGGGTGATCAAGGAAAGGATGGACTGCAATAAGAAAACTCCAGTTTAGACAGGAGGAAGAATCCTTGGCTGCAAGGGTGCCTATGGGCACCTCCCCGAGCAGGCTGCTCAGGTGACTGAACATCAGTCCTTGGAGATTTTCAAGAGCTGATGGGATAAGGAGCAACATGATTTTACTTTGAGGTTGGATTTAACTCTAGAGTTAGTCCCACGTTTAAAGGGGATTGAATGAGATTAAATCCTTGCAAACCTAAATCATGCTGCGATTCTGTAGTTTAGTTAAATTCACTTTTCATGTGACAAAGGTGTCAACGAGATAATTCCAGTGACTGCAGGTGAGTAGCATGAACTAATATGAATATAATTTGCAAAGAAACCCATGCACTCCTTTATGACAGATTATATTATGTATGATATATTTTAATATGGTATGATATGATGATATAATATATAGTATAATTTTTTAATTTAAGCAACCCCCAACAGATAGCCAAATTTTTATGTGATGCTCTGATAAAATCTAAAACTTAGGCAGATGTGAAGAAAGAAAAAACACTTTCAGTTGTTTCCTATAAAGTACAAGTTTACTAATGTAGAGCAACAGCTTTGATAGATTTAAAGATTTTGATTCACCCTCAGAGAGAAATTTCTAAAGAAAATGTTGACCTTAAGGAAAATGGGCATGAAACAGAATTGAATGAATTGAAGATTTTAGTGTCTGGGATTCTCTGTATATTTTAAATACCAAAGGATTTGAAATTCTTTTGATTAGAGATTAAAAAATAAAAGCTGTATTGGTCATTTGATCTTGATGTGCTTTTTATATCTGCAAATGCTTATAAAACATACTTTAATTCTAATTCTCTGGAGCTTATGATGATAAGTAGATATTATGTTTGTGTTTTTTTTCAGAAAGTGAACTTTTACTCTGAATTCCCTTTGATGCTGTTATTTGCAGTTTATTTTTTTACTAATAACAGCTAAGGTGATATAAACTCTAAAGGGAATCTAAGTGATAAGAAAACCCAAAACTCAATTTTTTTTTTATTTCCTCATACTACAACATCCCATATAAAAATAACTTTTGTTTAGACTGTGTGCAGGAGGGGGGAGCTGCTTACTGAAAGCAGATGATCTGTATACAAATTCTCTGTTTCTGTGCCATAAAAATTTCTAACTCAGTTTTTGGAAATCGCATGTTTTTCATGTATTGCAATTGTGTAAAGGAAACATAAAAAACACTTTGAAAGTTAAATCACTCTCTTTTGATTGTGACTTACATCACCCTGCACCTGTGCAAACCACCAAACAAGGTGTGAAGTAGTCAGCAGAGCCTTCAAAATACCTCCTCATTAAAAAAGATGCTTTAAAAGATTATTGTCCAAAATTAGTTTCTATAATAGGAAGATAAAATTAGCATCTTTAAATATTTACAAAGTGAACCTGTAGTTTGAAACCTAGGAAATCAACATTCTCCCTAAGATGCAAATAGTCTAACAAACTATTCAGAATGAAAAATGTATTCAACAACTTGAGCATCATTTTCTTTTCAAGCACCTTTTGTGAATAGACTTGATTTTTGGCAATGCCTTCATTACTCAAAAATATTTTTAACCAGTCATTACCCAAAGATGAAGATAAGCATGAATGAATCCTGTGGCTGTTTGAGATGGCTCACAAATATTCATTTGCACTTTAAAAGATTTGGGGATTTTTGCATATCAGAATTGTTCTTTGAATGCTTACAGACAGAGTTTGAAATAGGATAGAAAATACTCTTGCTGAATATTCTTTTTTTCCCTGCGGTGACCCCGTCCAAGTTTAGCCAGGTTGCCAACGTCACGCCTACTCTGGATTTGAAAGGATGTCTCACACAAATACAGCAAATGTGTGACACTATCTCTGACAAAGTAGATTTGTATGACATCAAAAACACAGGTGTGCTCTGGTGTTACTGGATGTTGCTGATGGCTTCTTAAAATCTTTTCAGTTTTCTTTGAGTCATAATGGATAGCTTTAAAAAACCACCTAAAGGCAACATAGCATTAGGTGAAAAAGGCACTGAGAGACAGATCCTTTCTGAAAAGTTTCCTATTCAAGTGGAGAGGCTGGAGAAAGAATGCAGTGAGGAAGTCTCCTTTCTCCTTTTCTGTGGGAGGTAAAGCCAAGGCACATAAGAAGGGAGATGAAGTCGTGACACAGGAATTAACTATCAAGATCGCAGAAGAAACTTAGGAGTTGTACATATATATCAGGTTTTTGCTGGGGGAGTGTGTAGGGGAAAAGTTTGTTTATTTGTTTGTTTGCTTCCTTTTAGTCCAGAACCACAACAGTGAATAGAAGATACTTCTTTAGAGTCTCATTTTGCTTTTTTACCAGACCCAGACTGAATAAAACTAGTTCCATCAACCAGGTAGAAGCAGGAGAATGGGACACAGGGGTTCAAATTTGAAGCCTGTAGAAGGCTGCAGCTTTCCTTTAGAGCAGTTACACAGAAGACACTGAAGGAAAGTGTATGTGCTGACCCATGGAAGCCAGTGACTCTTGAAGTGATAGCAGATATTTTCTTCTGAGAAAGCAGTAACAGCTCTTTCAAAAAGGACTACCCTGCTTGTTTAAAAAAAAAAAAAAAACTAATAAACTGCCTAAAACAACACTTCGCAAAGCAGTTGTGAGTTTAAAGGTACTGGAAAAAAAACCTCGAAACCTGTAGTGGAAAAGTACTGAAACCCCCTGAAATCTGTAGCAAATGTGTGTTTCCAGGATGCACAAAGTTTCTGATAGAGGACTAAAACAGAAGAGGTACACTGCCATTTTATTACAATTATTACCACTAAAAGATAATGTAAACCTGCTAGCAATATAAAGGAGGTTCCCAGGCAGAAGGCTCCCTGCTCCCAAACAGGTACGAACACTACTGGACACCCCTCTCCAGCTGAGTTCCATTTGCCATCTATTGCTTTTGATCTTCAAGTATGTAGGTAACAATTAGAATTACAGCAGTATCAACAAATATTTTAAAAAAAATTATGGGAAGAGTTGTGGAGGAGCAGCTGCTGGTATGCATGACAAATAAAAATCTTACAGTTTTGTTCAGGCATGTATGTAAATCCACACAAGCAGCTCCACTAGTCATTCCACAAGTGGAGCAAAGACAGCACTCCCAAAAGCAGCCAGTCATGCAGCCGTCTGATTTCAACCTGTTCCAAATAAAGACATCAGCTCAAATGTTGGAATTTATCTGGGCTGTAGTCTTTCATTCCAAGAATTTGCTATCTGATGAATTTTACAAAACTCCTGTCATTTTTCCTAAAGCACAAGGACGAAAGAAGTTAAAAAATCCGAGGTTGTAGATGCAGAATTTAATTGATATGATTTTCATCTCTAACAGCAGGAATTCCATTATAGATACTGAGGTTTTATTGCCATGGGGAATGTATTGAGTTCTTAAAAAGGTATGCAGGTGTTAACATAAATTATTTGTCAGTTCATAACTCAGTGAACTTACTGGCTTCACCAGAATAATATTTTTTGTGCCAACAGAAGTTCTGGCTTTTCAACTCTTAATGTAACGTCCATGCAGTGATGAAGTGGGTTGAAATTCAAAGCACATAAATCTTTCCCCTACAGGATTCTTTTGATATTAATTAATAGTTCTTCATAAAACTGCACAGATGACAAAATGACCAAATTCAGTTCTACATTTCAACTACCAGTTTCTGCAAATAACAGTTTACTGCTGGATCTCTGCTCATTTCTTGTATACGCCAATGGAAAAAAAAAGAACTGACAAGCTGGAGAATACCCAAAACATATCTGAAAGCAATTTGTACTCTGCTTGTCAAATTGTTTTTCCTTATAGCTGTCAGTGAAAGGGATTTAAAGGTAGTGATCATGTGATATAGTACATAATTCCAGGAAACGCGACAATGAAATACATCCTTCGTAGATGCTAAATAATATTAAATCAGAAAATTATGTTCTGAGAGACTCAGAATTGAAAGAATCCATTGGTCATTGGGGTGGATGAGGATGACATAAGAAAATCCTTTTCTAAGACATTTTCAATACCTGACAGAGGCACAGGGTGAGATGTTGAAAATCCCTGCCCAAGACACCCAGTGTGTGCACTCCCGAGTCCATCTCTGTTCGAGAGCAGAAATGCAGCTTGCATGAGAACAGTCTTTCAGGGCTCTGAAAGCCCCACTTAGTGTGTATTTTTTGTTTGCTTCTTATTCCAGAATGAAGATTTTCTATCTTTCTGGGAAACAATCCAACATTCACCAATATTAGCAGAAGCCATTACGTTGTGTTTTGGGATCTAACTTCTACTCTGAATTTTTTGGTGGGGAGAAAAGACAATTCTTTTCCATCCCAAAGGTTTCTCAGATCCATATTTTGATATGACACATCTCTGTATTCCTCCCATTGTCATAACTTACATCACTCATAAAAAATGCTAGAGGCTCAGGATTAAGCACTTTTCTTTCCTACTTTTTTTTTTTTATTCACAGCAGGAACTTAAGGATTCATGTCCTTTGTCTTACACATGTTCTAACTCTTTAACTTCCATTTTCTTGGAGGGCATGAACAAGTGCTTAATGCTAACCCTGCCTTGGCATACTTTCTGAATTTTGTCCACAGGTCAAACCACCAACTTTTGGCTTTGTTGTCTTATGTGGTAATTTCCAAACCGGAAAAGCAGTACTTTGCCTCTTCTTTTATCTTCCCTTTTATCTTCAGGCTATCTAGGAAGAGAACACAGGACAGTGAACTATCCCTGTCCCAGTAAGTCCTTTCAGGTATTCCTAATTACAGAAGTATTAATATTTTTTACTCCATTGGTGCATGAGTGTAGTTAATTACCATTTCCTATTACGTATGTGTGTATATTGAGATGCATTTTCTAGTCTAAGTGCATGAATAATGCCCTCTTATGGCAAAATTTAGAGATTTCCAAAAATTTATTTGGTCTAAGATAATTTACAGGGTAAATTAATGTTCAGGAAAAAAAAAATCCCAACACTTACCCTGGAAAGAAAAATAATCATAAAGGAAAATATGCTGTGCATCATATTACAGTCAAATTTGTTACACTAACTTTTCCTTCTCGATACTTCCTCTGCTTCTCTAATATTTGAGAGGAAAAACCTGACTTAAAACAATTTTTTTTAACAATTAGGATAAGGAACTAATTTTTAGAACATTTTAATGAGTGTTCTTTGGCAATTGCTAAATTAAGTTGAATGTACATAAATCAAAGAGCAAGTATGTATTATACATATATTCATTGACATCAGCAAAAAAAGATTTAACTGATTTCTGGAAGTGTTTGAAATATAAGTAAGCTGTAAGGAATAAACAGGCAAGAGTACATTCAAATATTACCGTAAATGTTTATCTCCAATTCCACAATACTTTGGAAATACATTAAGATAAATTTGAAGTAGTACAAGTAAATGTTTTATATGTTAGAAATGGCAAAATGGCAAATAATGAAGTTTTTAATAAATACTTTGTATCAATACAGTGTTTGTCTTTGGACTTTTTTTACTCACAATTGACTTTGAATAATGGGCAATAAAGAAATTTAATTTAAATTAAAAAGATGTAATTTTGGAGAAGATACTGTGTTCTGGCTTCCGTACAGATTATATGTTTTAATTTTTTTTTTATGTTTTGGCTTAAAACAAATTACTGCTAATAGATCCAAGTAAAGATTCAATTAACAGATGTTCTGGAGACAATAATATAAAAAAGATAAATATTTCGTGGAATGTTTATGTTGCTAAAAAAAAAAAGAGAAAAAAGCATAGGCTCACTTTAAACTGTAGTTCTTTCAATAAGAAGCCAAGAAGCAACTTAAAACAACAGAAACTTTTCAGTATCATAGCAAATTCTGAGGCTTGGTTCACAATGTGAGATGTGATGCTGTATTTTGGGTGCATCAAGTGCTTCCATGAAGTCTGTGCTAACTTTGAGTAGGCAACCAATAAAATAATAGCAATAAAGTGTATTTCCAATCCATAATAGCGAATAAATACATAGGTCAGAGTCTATGACTACTTCTAAGTCCTTTTTTAACAAATAAAATTTGATTTTAAGTTGATGACTTAATGTTATTTTAAATTAACCCATATCCTGGTTGTCCCGAGGCCCAAAAACCGTACAAAGAGCTCAGCAGACTCCCTTAAACCCCACTGAACACACACCGCCTTCAGCGGCTTCTACCATCCAGGCCAAGAGTTTGCTCAGTCTTTTTATGCAACATGTTCGAATGAATACTGTGGGGTAGCTTTCAAGAAGGGTTTTGATGACTGACATATGATAACTTAATATACTGCAAAAAGCATTTCTTAGTGCCTCTCAGAACATCTATTGCACTGACAGGGAAAAAAAGGAAAACAGAGTTCCCACCCCCATGGAATAAGGAACATTTGGAGGCACCACGACAAAGGTTTCTACCTTGACAAAGGCCATACTGCCTGAGACTTCACACAGTCAAGAATACAGCACAGAACACAATCAAAAGTACAGCTTCAATTCTATCTTCTTTAGGAGCTCAGAAGAATGCAGTGGTATCTATACAACAAAGGACAAAAATGATCAGTATTACACCTAAAACATCAGTACAACCCCACCTGTACCATGCTGATTCCATAGACAAACCTTGCCTCACGGCAGATAACATGACAGTCTGAGAAATGGGGATCAGTTTGCTGGAAGAAAGAATGCATTCCTTAATGTTGTGGTAAAGAGTTACAACTTGCATTCCATAGCACCTCAATGTTTTCCACTTTGGGGAAATTATAGGGTACATTGGATTTACATTAAAATAGCCAGTGCTTCTTCGGTTTCCTCAAGAAAATGAAAGAATGGTCATACTGGGCTACTTGAGAGATCTGGTTTAAAATCCCAACTCCACTGAGAGCTAGGACATAAGGCAAAAGGATCAGGCTTGATTAGCAGGAGAGGAGATATCTCTGAGATCGATTCCATTCCTCAGCTTTCTCTGGTCCCATGTGCACAGACTTTTGACATCTCCAGGGGACAGCAGGCATTATTCAGATTGCTTCAGTCAATGCTCTGCTTGGCATGCATGCTTCAAATTACAAACTTGTTCAGTAGTTTTGCTCTTCTTTCATCTGCATGGCAAAAATTTCCTTAGGGAGAATAAATGGGACAGTGACCAAGAGGACATGCTTAGGGAAGATACAAGGCATATAAAGAATGGTCCTTCTGCTCCTCTTCTAAAGTAACAGCCTGCAGAATGCAAACAATATGTAGTGAGAAATTAGCTGGCAAATACCATCAGTAAAGCTTAGTGTGTGCTTACAGAGAACAAAACAAATCGAAGACTGTAAGGTGTGCAGTCAGTATTCTTGATTTGAAGATGAAGGATGGTGGGAAATAGGATTGTGCTGGTATATTATCTGGGACCAGACTGGGGGTGACTGCTTTTATATATTCAGGCTTGTAGGAGTGTGTTTCAAACCCAAAATGAATAAGAAAAAAATCATAAGCCTTCTTTTATTTTTTCTATTTATTTTTTTTAAAAACCCAGTAATTCACATAACGCTCTATAAACACGGAAGTAGCTGAATCAATAACAAAAAGACACCTTTCCAAAACTTCCTTCCAAAAGAGTGAGAGGACTCCCTTGAGTGCTGTGAGCCCCATAGATGCAGCAATGGATCAAGTACCAGGCTGGAGAGTGGCACGTACTGGAAACGGCCATGATGCCCAGGGCTATGTCACTGCCCCTCTATCCTGCAGCAATGTCCTCCCCTCCCCTCCCATCCTATCTCTATTTGTCTGTTTGGATAAACAGCTCCATAACTGCTGCTGCCTTACTTCCCTGTGTGTTTACAGAACTCTTTGCACCATGTGACCTTCATTCCAAGTACTTCCAATGCACAGATTACACATTGTCGCATTCCCTATGCATTTGTTCTTTCTTCTATTTGTAGCTTGCTTGGCCTGAAGCCATCCTTGGTGCATCAACAACCCTTTCCTTTCTTTCATTCAAGTCTTCAATATAAATATTCTTACTCATCGACTTGCAAAATAGTGATGACTTGTTTGATTTGCTAAAATCTCAAACCCAGCTTTGTGCAAGAACAGTGACTCTGGTTGTATCACTGACCTCATTTAGTCATAGTGACTAGAAAGTGGAAAATCTGACCAAAGCACTGTCTTTCCCCTAGAAACAGCAATAATGTGGTTGCCTTACTGAAAATGGGAAGCACGAAGGCCGGGTAGCATACCAGGAATATGCTTACGTCTTGTGTACAGGCACAGAAGGACTTACTTGATGACGACCTTGTGCAAATCGCAGTCTCTTCAAGGGCAGAGTTACAATGAAGTGCTGGCTCTCTGACTTCCAGGGAAGCCACTCAGAGAAGGGTCTATTTAGTGAGACAACTGGACTTCTATCAAGCTAAGAGCATAATGCTTTCCTGTGTTCCCATGCAGGTAATAATACTTCATTAACGTGGTTACACCAATCCTGATCCTAAGCACCTAATTTTTCTTAAGCTCTGAAAACACAAAATATCTCCTGAAAATGGACTTTCACAGAACCTTAGGCATTAAGAAGCAAACTGATTAATTCAGTTTGACAGCTCATTGTTAGTTACATGCCAGCAGTTTTATAAGGCTGTGACCTTGGTGAAGAAACTTCACTCTACATGACCAGTCCGATATTGACCCACCTGAACAAGGCCATTGACACACTGTGTCCAAGGACCTTACACCATCTCTGATCACACAGTGGTATCACCAGGAGCTTTATCCTTATTACCTCTTGAATCTCTGAATTATTGGTTGTGAAAAAGAATATAAATTGCTATTCATATTAGCACACCTTCAAAACAAACACATTTTCCCACAATAAAGTGCTGATATATTTCACACTTTTCCTAGTTCTTGTAACAGTAAGAAAGAAAATAGACAATGATGAATTAATTGGATTACCTAACAACCCTGAATTTCTTTAAGGTGATTTGACACTCATAAATGAGGACAGAGAAAATAGTCGGTAATAGCATTTTCTCTCATCACTTGGAATCTGGACATTTACTGTATACAGCATTCCTTTGATTTTTAAGGAAGGAATGAATTCCATTTGATGGTCACTTTATTATGCCTTTACTACATTTTTCTTTATAATAGCTGGCACTTCATCTTTTCTTGATCTGTGCTTGTGTTCAAAGCAGAACCTGATTATCAAGCCTGTTGATCTTCATAACGTCTAGTTGTAGCCAATGCAGTGAAATTATTTGATGCTATTCCACTGTGCTGCCTTTAACCATCCAACTGCCTCTCAGAAGGTTCCTATCTTTCTCCTCTTTATCATTCTTAGTTTCCTGCCTTCTTTTGAAGCTGTGTTCGTTCCAGTCCTAATGCCTCCTACAATATGTTCACTTCCTCAGGAGCTTAAAATCTAAGTGAGGGGAAACAAAACAAATCAAATCAAAACAAAACATAAAGGCCAACCCCCAAGTCCATATGTTAAGTAAACATCCAAATCCACTCTTGTCCTTCTTATTCCTGGCTATAGTTAGTGTTTAGGTCTAAAGCTAGGCCTGGGTCCATTAGGATGACTTGTTTGGGTAAGAAGCAAACACCATGCATAGATAGAACAAAATCAGCTCTATTTGTTTTGGCCGGGGGGATTTGCTTGCTCAGATCACATTGCAAGAGTCAGAACTTCTCTGACTCTGAAGCTGAGTGAGGGCCTGACTCTGTCCTCACATATGTGATGTGACCCGGAATAACTGCCCTTGGTTATAAATCTCACATGCAAGAAATCAGAACCAGAAGCAAATTGTACAACACATTGTACGCTTTGTGTAATAGAGGAATGATTAAAAATCAGCTGCAAAGCACAGTCCAACTTACTTGTCCTCATCCCCATGTTAGGCTGCAAAATACACAGCCTGGAAAGCAAGTGTCTTGCATACTTTTCATTTAACTCACAGGGCTGATTCATGCCAGTAAATACTGAAACCCCACCTCATAATTGGGAGAAGTAATTTCCATTCCATGAGTTTTGCTTGAAGCTAATGCATGCTCTTACAAAACACCTAAAGTAAAACTTTAACCATTTCTCTTAGCCCAGCTGTGAAGTTCAAACTGCTTTTTAAAGTTAATTATCATGCTCTGACCTGCACATATGCACATGTTAAATACAAATAAATCAATATGGCAAGCTTGTTCTTGTTTCAATTTGATTTTTAAAATTAGCATACTCTGACTTTGCCTATCAGATATGAGTGTGATGGTATCTCACAGATTAAAGTTTTGCATTTGTCTCTTTGTAGTTCATTTGCTATTTTATAAGCCCAAAGTCCATGAGGGAGTGTTGGAAAGCCCCATAATTTTCCTCAGTGTTCCATTTTACCTTTTTATCTCCAATGTAGCTAGCACATGTGAAGAAGTACAGATAGCCAGATGGCTCTGCAGTGTCCATACACACAAAATCCCTGACAAACACAAGTGACTTTAATGCTGATGTTGATTCATTCTTGAGCATATTCTTTTTGTTCTTTTTTTTTCTATATTTTAAGGAGCATGTGTTTGTGCTCTTACCTAGAAAATCAGTATTATTAAGAGTAAAAAGTAGATTTTTTTTTTTTTTAATAAAAGGAAAAATATTTGGGGAGGACAGATCATCATAAATTCTAGTGTTGGTATTCCATGGTAATATTTTTTTTCTTCTCTGACTGGTATCGCCACCCATTAGACATCTCCCCAAAATCTCCTAAAAGAGATTTTATTTTTATATTTGGTCTGTGGTTTTCTGCGCATTTTCCTTTGAATCACCCTGCGTAGATCACAGCAAGAGGGAGAACACTGGATTGGCTGATTCACTTCTGTTGCTTGGTGTGGTGATCTCTAATTGCACTTAGTTGTGGGGATTTTCCAAAGCAGAAAAACGACTTCTCCTTTTGCCAGGGTGCTGCTGTCAGACTGAGGCATTTGAACACCACCACCGTTCAAGGATGAGCAGCGTCATGTTCACAGACACACTGCCTGCCCATGGAGAGAACTGAGGGCTTAGTTTAAAGCGCTCTCTAGGATAGCGAATGTTCACACATTTCTGTGTAGTTTATTTGTGTTAAGGAGGAGAACTGGAAGAGCATCAATGTTTTTAAGGACTCATGTTCTGGAGAATTTGGTTCATCTGAAGGCATCAGCTAATTAATCTTCAAGACATGATCTGAAGTTGATTAAGCTTTTAAAAATTTTGGATCCATTTCTTTTCTGGCATCAGCTGCAAATCTGACTTTTCATTTCAGAGGAAGGACCATCCCATACTTTTTTGTCCTCTGGGATAGTAAGTGCCATATAATATTGGAATTTTTGCTTGAAGAAAGCATTAACTCTGCTAGGCCGGCACTGAAGCCTGGGAAGACACCGTCTTTGAAATACGTGTGACCCTAACTCATGCAGAGCAGCCTTCACACAAAACAGGCCATAAAGACATCCATATGTATAGACAAAATGTGTTTAGTCAGGGTGCTGTATTCAGCCTACTCCCTGCTCTCTGGCTATAATACCATCACTATTATTGACTGCTTTGGTTAGTATGGCCAGAGTGTGTAATAGCTGGAAACAAAACTGTAACTCGAGCATGTGCACATTCATTGTGGGTACTTGTTTACTTGTTAACATATTTCTGGCTGTGGGAGATGGCTCCAAGGGCATCACGAGATGTGGTCCCTCAAAGTACTGCTGTGACAGTACGCTGCTGAGCGACCCGCACCGCCTTGACCGGATCAGAGACAATCTCTCTCTGCACAAGTGAAAATCTTGATCCAAAAGAAGTTTGCAGCCAGCAGGTCAGAGCAGTGCAGAATACGCTTGCAAGACACCTTAAGAAAACCTAAGCCAGAACCAAAGTGATGTTGCTTGGAAAACCCTTATGGCTTTAACGGAGCCAACACCTTGGGTAAAATGTTCAGTGCTGTCCCGGTGCTGTAAGAGCACAAATCTCACCAAACGGGACAGACTGCTGTGTATCTTGGGGAAAACTGAGCTTGAGCAAATACAGCTCCCAATCTCCGCAAAAAAGCTTCTGAAAGCTGCGGTAAAACACCTGGATCAATCAGGAGACTGAATCTAACCACTGTTCTAACGCTCCTCTTACTCTTCTTCGCTTTTAAAGTATAAAAAAGAGGAAATAATTCGAGGGGAGTGGGGGAAAAGAACCCCCTCCGAGGGGTCTGGCTGTCACCCGGCTCCCCTCTCACCGCAGCCCGGTCGCATTCCCTCTTCACAGTGACACCTACCGGCCTCCCGACCGCCCCCGCATCCCTCCGCCCGCGCCCGCGCCCGGCTCTGCTCCCTGCCCGGGGCCGCTCCCCCCCGGTCCCGCCGCCTCCCCCCGGCTCTGCCCGGCAGCCCCTGCCCGAGCTGCGCGCTGGGAGCCCCGGCACGACCCGTCCGGCGGGGCAGAAACTTTGCCGACGAGGGTGCGCACAGAGCGCGATGGGGCGGGGGCTGCCGCGGCTGAGCCCCCCGGGGCCGAGAGCGGGGGCCGTGCCCCTAAGGAGCCTTGGGCTGCTTTACGCGCCCCTTCCACCCCGCAGTCNCGGCGCTGCCTGGGGCGGGCGGACGGGCCGGGCGGCAGCCGCCGGCGCGCAGGGCGGGGGGTGGCCTCGCCATTATTTATGAGCTCCAGCCCCTATTTGCTCAGCTAATGATGCACTGGCGGCCGCCGAGCCGAGCCTCGCCAGAGCGGCGGCCAGGGCAGGGCAGCGTCTGTAACTGGAAACCAGCACCGGCACCGCGCGGCCGCTCCATTCACTCCTAGGTGCGTAATTGCCGGCAAGGGAGAAGCGCTCCCTGAGCCTCAGGAGTCCACTGCCAGGATTATTGTACAGAGGAGCCGGGAGTATCTTTGCAACCACCACGAAGAGAGACTTTTTTTTTTTTTTAATTTATTTTTCCCTGTGCCATGAGCTAGGTTTGGAACTAAAGTGTTCTGGTAGCAGGAGTGGAGTCTATAAACTGATAGAATCCAGATAGAAATCGGTATTACTGGTGCCTCCAATAGCCGGGTAAGAATAACTTAAAGTTCTCTTTCTTTGCTGTAATAGACGTGAAATGGCTCTGATGGTTGAATTTTTCTGCTGTTAACAGATAGTTAAACCGATATTTTCCAGATTGGCATAGTCCGTGTTTTTTTTTCCTTCTTCATTTCTTTTCTTTCTTCTGCCGAATGATTTTCTCTGCAGGATTTAAGGGTAGGACCTGTAGCCTGTAGCAGATGACACCTGCACAGCACTTCCTAGCAAAGCGATACTGTGCTTTCCAAAAGCCATGCAACATGCTGCCAGCGACCTCCGTGGCAGGGAAACTTCACTACTTCACTTTAGTAGCGGTTTGTCTGTTTGTTTACAGTTAGACTAGAGTGTAAGAACAGAAATGCAATTAGACATTGCTTTTTGTCTGTCCCGTAAGATTCTTTAAAAGTACTTGCAAGGCTTTAGGTCTGTGTGTTGTCAGCAGAGATCATGTGCACTGGACATGCTGAATATAGTATCATGACTTACTGAGATAAATTCAGGACTGGGATATAAGCCCAAAGCAGGAGTCAAACCTGCAATGATCTGTCAGTTACCAGCTCTGTAAACCTCTGAAATTAAACCTATTTCCATTAGGTAACTCACATGTCAGACACCCTGAGGTACCTTTTTGGCACTGTATGCATTTATTATTTATGTGTCTAACAGCTGGGTAGGAACCATGCTGCTCAGCACTTGAATCTTACATTTGCCTGTCACTTCTGTGTTAACGGTGAAGATCTGCAATTTGAGCAATGAAATGTTGCAATATTTCACTCCTCTGACTGATTACACTAGAATTGGCAGGAGGCATGAGAGTGGGAGGGAAAGAGAGCTGAAAGAGGTTTTTTTTCTATTATTGTTTCCTACACTATTATTTAAAGGAAGAAGGAAAGCCGCACACTTGTTCCTCTTTGACTTTTTATCTTTATTGCAAAGAAAGCATAGTGCTACTACTGTAAAATACTAATCCCATTGCATCTGTTAAATCAAATGTTCTGTATGATTGGCTATTTGTTTTGGCCTGACAAAGAAATTTTATCGGGATTTAATGCCATTTCTCTCTTAGAAGAGGAGTAAGTTAAAGGATATCCCATGGGCAAGTCACAAGGTTTTAAATTTAAAGCCCACAAAGCAGCATTAGTACTAGAGTTCGTACAGCCTGTTTAAAAATTATTCTTGGCAAAAACTCTGCAACTATCATTTTATTAGTTAACAGACTCTTAGAGATAATTTGGAACTGGGCCAGAATGGATATGTTTCTCCTACAGACCCGATCTGTAGCTGGCAAATTTCTGACAAGGTTGTTTTTGTCAATTAGCAGAGTTGTAGAATTACTTGATCTTCGTGCATTTCTCAGTACTCAGACCAAATAATGACGGGGAGTTTAGCGTGTGGGCTGCAGAGCTCTGCGCTTTCTTGCACTCTCTCCTTCCCACCCCCACCTTGATGTGGAGTCTCTGTGCAGGGAGAAGCCTTTCCAAGCGATTTACAGTGAGTGGAAAGGGAATGACAGAGGTGGTAATGAGATACGGGGCTTTTACCGCTAAGTCAGTGGTGTGGATCCAACCCAAACTAGGGCTGACCTAAAGTCATCCCTGCCTGACAGCTCATTCCTGCTGTGCTGGGGTGGTTACAGCCGGCTCTTTGAGGACAGGTGTGAACCTCAGAGGGACCGGACGAACAAGCCTGTAGAAATATTGGCTTCCACTGGAGGGACTGTAGTGCTGGAGCAGAGCTGAGGTACAGAACTGTAAGCTGACTGCATAGGTAACAAATCTCTTCATCAAATAAATGTATATCCTTTAATGATATCTTCTAGCTGTAGGGGTTGTGTCTTTCAAAGTGCTTCCAGTTGTGATAGAATCAAATTTATCACCTGATTGATAATTAATAAGTGGTGTCTAGTAGAAGGGCTGCTTACATCAAAAAGGCAAATATATATATATAAGCAGTGAAGTAGAATAGGCCTAAAATAATGTTGTTATTTATTCTCACTTGCAACTGAGCCGACAAAGTTGTTACAATAGGTGAAATGAAATTTGCACTTCACAGTTTTTGGAGAGGTGCAATTTAGGAGCAGATGTGATACAGATATGCGGTATTCAGCTTCTGATGTTGGCTGGATTTTCTGGATCTGGTCCAAAGTCCATTAGAATTATTAGGGGAGTGCCACTGACTCCAGTGATCTCAAGTCCTTCCTGAGCTAGAAAAAGATACAGAGTTTTGAAGTATTTTCTGATTCTCCGAAATGCTCAGGCTTCTCAGCAGCCAGCTCCTGTAAAATGAGCATAGGTTCAGCAGATGTGCAGGAGGAGTAGCAGAGGTATCAAGTGTAGTGCACTATCTAACTCTGGGATTCTTAGTGCTCTATAGAAGTCAATGAGAGCAGGTAAGTATCCTGAAAGGAGCTTGCCCAAAAAGCAGACGTTGACTAACAGTTTCCAGTGTGTTGAAACATTTTTGGTTTCATGGTTTTGAAATTAATGACATACATCGCCAGAATTTCTTAAAAGACAAACTTAAAGGGTGATTAGAGAGCTCAGTTTACTAAAGCTTAAAGCTCATTCCCAAGCACCTTTGATTTCAAATGTAAAAAGAAAAGAAAAAAACCCAAACAATCAATAACCCCAACCCCCCCACCCCAAACATGAGGGAGAGGTGTCTAAAAATATCAGCCAGATTTTTATCCGTGAAACTTTATCTCCTGTCCTTGCTTTGCTCTGCCTTGACATTTAGTATACTTATATTTCCAGCAGGTGGAATTGTCTTCATTTTAAGTAAACTGAGTCTAGTGCTGTAGTCTGCCCTAGCCAAAACTTGGGCTCTGTTGGCTCCTGCTAACAGGCAGAGTTCCTCTTGTGCCAGTGCAGAAGACTGCTGAGGAAAACCACTGTCAGATGCACAAAGGAAAAACAGAAGTGCTGCACCTCCTTCACATCAGTAAATTATGGGTTCAGCTGGAAGAGGCTTCTAACACAATTCTTTCCATACTGTTGTTTTTGCTCCACAAGGTTGTATAAGAGGAGTAACACGATATCTCTCTCTTCCAGGTTTTGTGTCTTGGATATTAAGTTGCAAATCTGAAGAGATGGCATTTCTCGCAGTGAACGTGTTGATTGGGATATTTATTTACTTTAGCAGTGTAAAAGGATCTTCCCAGCCTCAAGCAAGGGTGTTCCTAACATTCAATGGTAAGAAAGAAGATAAACATTCTTAAACAAATGTTATGATTGAACATTTTCTTCTACCCTTAAATTCAATAACTGGGTAGAAGCTGGCTTTTTGATCTGTGTCCACAATTATTATTTTTGGTTTGTGTTGCTGAGGCACCTGTCAGTCTAAATTTGATTCTTTTACCAGAATCTACCTATAACTATAGATATATAATTAATAGGCCTTTCTCTTTATTTTGAGTTATTATGACTTACTAGCAACTAAAAGTTTTATTTCTTATCCTTAATTTTCCTTGGAAAAAAATATAACACATGACATGTGGTGGAGGATATTAATTGTTTGAGTTGCTTTCATTTGGTGCCCAACTGAAACACTTCATATTCTGAAAATGAGGCTGCCTGAAGGTTTACCAAAATAGTTAGCCAGGCACAGAGTCCTTTGAAAAAATATCATTCGTTGTGCACTTGGTGCTCTGTGTAAGATGTACATAGCATGTAGCAATCACTGATGCCTGCATACTGTAAACCAGCAATGAAAATTATCATTTTCAAAAGAAAGTTTCTTTTACTTCTGAAGTGCAGAGCAGTACCTTATTGCTGCAATTACTCCAGTATTACTTTTAATAGTAGAGTAACTGATTCTTCTACTCTTCTAGTCTTAAATGCTGATTTTAGCCACCACTTCAGCTTACAGTGTCTGTTAAATCTGAGCTGAAACTTTCTGTCACTAATTATAGGGGCACTGACTTTCTCCAGACCTCTGCCTTTTCTGTGATTGTCTTTGAGGCAGGAGGGCTTGCTATTCCAATACTGTTTGCATTAGGATGGCTTCTGTGGTTCGTTAGTGCAGGGATGTCCTGCCACTGCCTTGGGAATATTCTGTGTGCTCTGAACTCTCTTTAAAAATAATCAGAGCTAATAAGTATCTCAGACTTCTACTTGCCACAATGATCATTACTATGTAAATACAAAACTGAGAGACATCCAGAAGGAAACCTGGTGAGTTAGACCTTCCACAAATACCAGCCATAGTTTGAACAATTACAAAGTATTGCATATTATAGAGTATGGGGCCCTAAATTGATGAATGCAGTACTTAATAGGTTTAAAATAGCATGGTTCCAGTAAAAGCAATAGTAAGAATTGAATTCCAAGAGGGTACTTGAATTCAAATGGAGAACTGGAGATAGGAATTTCTTTTCCTTGCTTGAAGTGTGCACTGACTTTGGTGTTGATGGTCCTGTTTTGGCACAACTCTACACAGAAGCCAGTTTGGCTGTAGTTCTGTGTTAGATTGCAGGTTTGCCACAGTTACGCAGAACAGGCTGATTCGGATTTCCACATCATCTCCGTGGTGGCCTTGAAAGTAATCTAGGCTTCCCCTGATCTCTGGTATGACCATAAAGTAGGAAGAGTTCAGGTTTTGCAGTATTCAACCTTGTGAGTGGGGAAGAATTGTAATGAGAGACAAATGGTTTTAACAGAAACTCAAGACATTTTGTTTCATCACAGGTATCTTGCAAGGCTGAAACAGTGAAGCAGCCATAGGGCAAAAGACCCAAAACCTAGGAATTTTTAAAAAATACTGAATTGAAACCTTAGTTTCTCTGTCCTTCCCTGAAAAGAGGTTGTCCCTCCTTCCTTTAGAAGGGACTATGACAGCTTTATGCTGCAGTGACCCGTTGTCTGGTGAGGTTCTTGGGCCCCAAGAGCTCTGCCCCATGTCCCAGCCCTGGGGACACAGCCTTGCCTCACTAACTACAGTTCCTTCTGTAACCCTGCTTGGCTGCCTTGGTTAGAGAGCCTTGCAATACCATCTGATTTTCTTAAAACTTTTTACTTTCCCTAATACTTAACAGTCAACCTTTAGAAAAGACATACATTAAAGGACCTACATTTTTAGGTCCTAAATTTTTATTGTGTCTTTTGAAATCATAAAAGTAAGAAATGAATTATGTGTTTTATAATAGGAGAAGTATGTCTGAAATAAAAAAGTGAAGCTTTTTGTATAATATATAGACAGAAGTTTTATTTTTAAACCTGATTTCCAGATGGTATGAAACAACTTTCATTATGTGAAAAGAGTTTGCAGGTTGTATCTATACAAGGTAATGGCCCCACCTGTAGTATGAACTTTTGTTCTATAAAACCTTGTTTACTTACATGAGCAGTGATGTAATAGGAAAAGGTGAAACTTTGTATTGTTCTCTAGCTAAGTATGATAACACACTCTTTCTTCATAAGCTGCTTCATAGCTTATTGCTTTTAAATCATGTAAAATTACTGAATTATTGGCAGTCTCCTTGCCCTGAGAAGCTGTCAGTTTTTATGGAGAATTGTCACTCTTTTAAAGTGCATCATTTGAAAATAAAACCATAATTAGGACTCCTTATGTTTTAAATGACATTAGACAATAAAGACAAGTCATTCAAGCCTAGGATACTTACATGATGTTTTTCAAGTTCTGAATTGGATTTGGCTTGATGTCTACAATTACATTGCATAAGTTTTGGGGGTAGAATGCATACAGGAGGAGAAAATGAGTGATGCTTTTCAAAGCTAACCTGCTCCTTCAGGATCAAGTCAATTGAGCTTATTCACATTGCAGCATTTCTCATGGGAAAATCTAGCAAGTATCTTGACCTATTCTGTTTTTCATCAGGAAAGATAAAAATGGGAATCATTTGAATCATGGGCTGCTTTTCTCTTTGCCATCTACTTCATTAAGAATCAAATGTAATTAAAAAGTGCGCCTGGGTAATACCTCAAGAGCCTGATAATAGAGATTTTGCAATTAACTTCAATGGATGAAGGACTGCAACCCTAACTTCTATTTTTGAAATCAAAAGCCTGGGCCCTTGTCTAATTAAAATGTAGTTCATGACTTCGCTGAGGTTGTTAACTGTGTGTATGACGTGAGTGTGGAACTTACTGCTGTCTGCACCCTGAGTGTCTTGAAAATTGCAGTGCTGTATGGAACCCTGAGGCCTGATTCCTATTGCTTTGCACCTTGTATAGCCATTTACTCAGCTGAAAGGAAAGGTCAGGCTGGAGCTGAACTGCTGCTTTGCTCAGGTGAACGTGGTTATTTATACAGGGTACTGGCCCTGTGGAGAATCAGGCAAAGGGGCTCTTGGTGTGCCTGGAGCGGTTTGGCATGACCTGATTTTCCTGTTCAACAGTGGTGGCTCAAAACACTGATATTTGCACAGTATCTGCACTTGAAGAGCCACTGCAGCTGAAGAAAGAAAGATGGCCCCAGCTTTTTCTGATTCTGAAGTTGCAAACATGTGAAGCCTGTGGTGCAGCAGGTGCAGCAGTGTTGGGAATCATCTGCTGTGTTCCCACTGAACGTGCAGGGGTGGGGGAGCCTGGGGTGGGGGAAGAAAGGAGTCTACATGTCTCCCTACACTGTTAATACACTATTCCTCCTCCTGCTGCCTCTTCTGGCTCCTTGTCCCTGGAATAGATCTTTTTTAATCTGCTTAAATCACCTATCATAATTTAAAGTGCAGTAGTTTATTTTCTCTCCATAGCAAAAGACTTACCTTATCTGTTTGTGAACTATCAAGTGTGGTGCCTGTGGTTTCTCAAGCTCCATGCATTCCTCCTTGTTACTGCATGTTCCTGAACAGATAATTGGGAGCTGTATCCTTCAGTCTTTACAGGGAAAAAAGCCTATCTGAAATCAGTGGGAGTATTATCAGAATAAGGAAGGAGATACTAGACTCCAGGTTAGTGTCAGACCTTGTTTCATTTCAATGCACATTTACTTTTTGGGTTTTATTGCAGCCCTAAAATGCTGAGCCATAGCATTTTAACATCAAATTCTGAATGGATTGAAGGAGATACAGTACTTATTTTTTAAAATACACTCAAACAAACTTTCTTTGGGATTTAAATTTATACGGAGATACACAATCAAGTGATAATTTCACAATTTACTGGGAACATTTAATGCATTCTTACCTCAAATGTCTGGTCTAGAAGATATTTCCCATGCAGATTCTCTTTATTGTCTGCAGTGAAAATTCCATATGAGAAGTGGATCAAGGCTAATTTGCAGACGGTTTTGTTCTTCTCTTTGTTATAAAATTACTAGAACACGTAAAGGACTTTTAAGAAAGTATCAGTCAGATTCATTAATGACAATTAAAGTGCAAAAAATGTCACCAGAGCAACAGCAGCACTTATTCAACTGTCAACATATTTTAAAAGATTTAATGCAACCCCTGTGGTTACCCTCAAGGAAAAATAAAGGAACTGAGAACCATTTTCCTTGAGCTCTTGAGCAACAGCAGTACAACTTGTTTTTAAACAATCCCTCATTGTAATGTTAATGTTACCACAGTTAATAAAAAGTTCATTTATTATTTGGGGGACTTTGTGCTGATGACAGTCTAGTAGGCAAAGGTTTACGCTCATATAGTTGACTGGATCTTTTTTGGTGTCCATGGAATGAAAGCTACTTACAAAATAAAGTAGAAGTAAAGCATTAAAAGAAAGGGAAAAAAAAAAAAAAGAGAGAGAGAGAAGAGATCCATGGTTTAATTTTGTTTATGTGCAGAACTCATCTTGAATGTTAATATAGTTGCTTAATTTTCAGCAAATTGTGAGTAATAGTTTCTCAAAATTAACTGATTTGTGGCTCTCACACTTCATGGATCTTAAATAATGTTAATTTGTAAAGCGTTGAACAGCAAGGATGTGAAAATTTTTCCAATTTGTCTCTCACTGGAGATCTAAAAAATTCTGAATACATTCAACTAAAAATAAAATTCGATTTTTTTGTAATGAAGATGACTTTTTACAGTTTGTTTTAGAATCATAGAATGTTAAGGGGTTGGAATGGATCTTAAGGATCGTCTGGTCCCAACTCCCTCTGACATGGGCAGGGATACCTCCCTCTAGACCAGGTTGCTCGAGTTCTATTCCACCTTCCTTGAACACTGCCAGGGTTAGGGTATCCACAATCTCCCTGGCAACCTGTTTCAGTGTCTAACCACCCTCACTGTAAAATAATTATTCCTGATATCTAACCTCAATTTCCCCCTCTTTCAATTTGTGCCCGTTGCTCCTTGTCCCATCACTACAGCTCCTGACAAAGAGCCCCTCTGGCTTCTCTGTAGCCCCGTCAGTTACGGGAAGGTGCTGGGAGTTCTCCACACAACCGTCTCTTCTCCAGGCTGAACAGCCCCAACTTTCTCAGCCTGTCTTTGTACAGGAGGTGCTCCAGCCCCCTTATCAACTTCATGGCCTCCTCTGGACTTGCTCCAACAGTTTCAACTCCTTCTTATGTTGGGGACACCAGAACTGTGCACAATATTCCAGATGGGGCCTTGAATTGACAGCTTTGGTTGTTCCTAAAGACAAATGCCTTATTTACAAATTATAGTCTTTGGTGGTCATTTTTAGACTTATATCTTCTCTGTATTTTTTCCTTGCTTTTTTGTTTGTGTTTCTTTATTTCTCTGTTAAATAAACAGAGGCTTAATGCAATAAATCTTGTATTGAAATTGAATTGCTTGAATAGGCTATGTGGTAAATGTAAAAAAAAAGAAAAACATCAGACATATTAAAGGAAGCATTATGTAAAATCCTCTGTATTCTTTCTAGAGATCTGTGGGTAAAGGTCCCACATGCCAAATGACATTGAATCTGCTTATTTTCACACTCTTGTTCAGTGGCAGTGTCACTGAGTTGGCTTCACTCTCATTACTGTTGACATGAGTGTACAGGAGCGGATAATTTGTTGTTTCTGTATTTAGATAAATTGTGCCATGTGATTTGACTTCAGTTTTGAAAATGGTCCTGCAGTAAAGCTGAAGTCACAGGTGGTGTTTGGTCCAGTTCTGTGTTTGCGCTCTAAAATTACTGAATGGTACCCTCATGGGAAAGCACAAATAAGTACGCCTTAAAGGTAGTTAATTATCAGGCAGCAAAGGTGCCTGATAATTAACAAAGGTAGTTAGTTACCAGGCAACAAATTATCAGCCTACAAATTTGATCCTACTCTTGGATGAAGAACTCATCTGAATTTGACAAAATTTGTGAAGACTTGTTTTTTTCTTGCACAATAATAAGTAGATCTGTTATCTAAGTGATGACTGACTTCCTTTAACCTCTTTATGTTCCTGAACTGAGTCAATTTGACCAGTGTCTGAACCAGCCCATGGTTTTGTTTGTTTTTTTTTTTTATTTTGGTATGGAAAAATCAAACTTTATCTTAGAACATTTTGACAGATTCTTCACATCTTGGCGCTCTCTACTTGTCATAGAAGAAAGCAGCTTATCTTGGCCAATTCCACTGTTCTGTCATTACAATTCTTCCTTGTGTTGCCTCTCCAAGGCAAATGGTGAAGTCCCTACGTCGGCAGTTATATTGCCATTATTCTACAACACATCTTCTTTTTATGTTTAAAAAAATGTGATGAGAGAGAAATGGCATAGACATTTTTAATACCCCATTTTTTTCAGGATTGTTCGGGTACCAGTAACAAGAGCTCCTCTGTGAACCATTTCCATACTGGATGAGCTCACAGTGCACTTTGAAATGTAGTGCTGCACAAGCCTTTTTGTGTATCAGATGTAATTAGTGACGTGACTCACAATAATTACTCATTTTATTGAAGTGCATTGACTGAGATCCTGCCATGAATAAATACATAGACCAAGAACTTACCCTGTTATTTGAACTGGCTGTTCCCTCAACATGTATATTTTGTTCTTTTTGGTGCTGACTTTTCAGTGCTCTCAGTAACGCTCCTTAATAACAAGACTAGGCACTCTTTCTCAGGGAAAGTCTTTGTCTTAGGGACACAGTTTACTGATTCGCAGTGCAGCTCCTCCGCTCATCTCATGTCATCTTACATTCAGACAGCAACAGCTCAGCAGACACCAGGTTAAATGAAGGCTGTATGTTTTTGCCTGTTCAATTGACTCCAGAGTTGGGGTCTAGGGATACAACTAAGGATGGAAATGTGCTCCATTACCTGTGTGAATGAGGGTGATGTTGGATGTCTCTTACTGAAAAGTGTACAAATCAAGATGAGTGTGTGTTTCCAGGAATGAAGAGAATTATTGTGATTAACAGAGGGTTTACACCATTCCTCCCTTCCCTTTGTGTCTCCATCCTTATTCAATGCAAACTTGGTACAATTGCATTTGCATCATTACTTCATCTGCCACTGACGTGGCTTCTTCCAGGAAGCAGAAATCCTGGTAGTGATTTACTGGATCCAAGACTCAGGTATAACAATGGAAAGAAGATAAGGAGTGATAACTCTGCCTCTCCCATGAAACCACTCTGGAGCTGGGACCATCATAGCCTTTAGAGAATTTAGCTCTTCATCTTATCTTTGTGAACGTAAGGCTAACTATTCCTCCTGGAGGAGAAGTTTCTTGATTCTTTTGTGGGTAGAGTTGGTGGAAGTTTTATTTCTTGCTCCTTTGTACAGCAATATTTGGGATATTCCCAGCTATTACTCTAACCCAGCAAATCAGTTATGCAAAAGTGAGTGCTACAAAGGCTCCTCGATTACCACAACTAATACCCCAGCTTATACAAAAATTTTTTTTTCAGAAACACAGTACACATAGTTTTAACTTATAATTTTAGAATGCTTGTGTTCCAAGGCAGCATTTTGAAGACATGTCTTGCTGCTATCTTACATCTTATATACAAGAAACTAGCCCACGGTGTTTCATCATTATCAGGAAAGAAAAAAATTCTGGAACTCTCCATCAAATCACCCTGATAGAAAAAAATCTCTGGAAAGCATTTCACCAGTGCCCATCTCCAGGGGGTGCTATCAGGGAGTCGCAAGAAATGCAGGATGTATTGGGAACTCTGTGAGTTGTTAGCGGGGAGAAAGTGAATTTCAGATCTGGTGTGCGAATGCCCTCAGATCACCATGAGCTTAGAGACTGGTCTGTGAGCACCTCTCAGGACTGAGTGCTTAATTTGTAATTTGGCCACCATCTCCCAAGTGCTATATGTCATTCTTAATGACATTGATAATACTGAGGAAGGAATAGTTGGTTTTTGTTTTGTTTGGGGTTTTCTAAGTTTTATTTAAGGCCTGTAAGTAAACGCTTTATATAAAATACATCCTATTTTTATGAGAATGTTTTATTTCCAGTAAAAGTTTCAAAAGCAAATACAATTTTGTGAAATGAAGCTTTCAGTAATAGAATGGAACGAACACCCAGACTTTTGAACTGTTCTGCTTAATCTTACTCACAGCTCTGGAATAAATGATTGCCTCACCAAAATTATCTTCTAGAATGTGGATGAGGAGACATCACAATCAGCTGGGACTGCCAAGTTTCTTAATAGAAAAAAATGTGTATTGGCAGCTGCTTCTATTTTTTTTTTTTTTTAATAAC